>PVIU01004447.1:0-126835 GCA_004026605.1 Ondatra zibethicus | reverse complement strand
AGACAATGAAACATCTCTCTGTACTTAGCTCCTTTACAGTCAAAAAATTCAAAGAAAACACAATAAAATACATAATCCAGACATTCTGTGAATTTTCCATTTTTACGTGGCTTATTTTTTTTTTAATCTTTGACTATCTGTACTCTGTCTCTTTAAAGACTTTACCCTTTTTTTTTAAAGGCATTAACATTATTTTATGACTCTCTATACCCTTTTTCTTTTCTCTCCCAAGCCTACGTACAGCCATCCAACACTGTGACCCATTTAGAGGTCTTTTATGTCTGAATCTGTCCTATTATGAATCTGTAATTCTTTACTGCCCAGGAACAGTTTTGTTTTGCGCTTTTAAAATGCAAAGCTCTTAAGAATCTAAACTGCCACAATCCCAGGTCAAATACAGGTGCTTGCTCCGCCCAGTCCAACATAGTGGAGTCGCTTGTGCCTCTGAGCAGTGCTCAGCCTTAATGGCTGCGGAAATCCACCATGCTCTCCCGCTTGACTAAGCCTGATCCCGCCATCTGCCCAGGCAGGAAGAGCTGAGCCACGGCATGGTCTCAGCTACTTTCTTCCCGATCCTGAGCGGGTACACAAACATCCGGGCCCACAAATGCTCCATAGCCGGAGTTTGCACCGGCGGCAGGGCCCAGGAAGCCGCGTTTTAAAACTGCGCACATTTTTTCTGCTATTTTGTATTGCCGAGTCAGGAAATCTCTCTGCAGCACGCAAACAGCAAAAAGCTGTGTTAAACTCTCTCTCTTTTTAAAGCCATCTCAGGTTTTTAAGTGGATTCAGTCCACGTTGAGGCGCCAATCTGTTGTACGAGGGGTTCGGGCTGCGTTCCCTGCGCTGGGCCCCTTGTTCTGTCCCACCCGGCTCCTGGTGCGTACCCGAAATAATTACACGGAAACTGTATTCATTTAAATACTGCCTGGCTCATTATCTCCAGCCCCTTATTGGCTAACTCTCACATATTATTTTAGCCCATCTCCATTAATGTGTATCGCCACTTGAGTTGTGGCTTACCGGCATGAGTCTAACCAGTGTCCATCCTGTGCTGGAGAAGCATGGCGTCTGCTCCACTGCCTTCTCTCTCACAGCATTCCCTTCTATCTACTCCGCCCACCTAAGGGCTGCCCTATCAAAAGGCCATGGCAGTTTTCTTTATTTAACCAATGAGGGCAATAACACAAATAGAAGACCCTCCTACACCATTTCCCCTCTTATGAACAAATCTTCTTGTTGTATTTGACTGTGACTTACGTAGAACTTTGTCCCTTACTCTCTATGAGGTGTTACCCTCCTCCCCATTACCCATCACTTCTTCCCAACTGTGTTCTTCTTAGTCTATCTTGGATTAAAGACAACTCAAAAGAGGCAGACCCTGTTTCTCCTGAAGATTACAGTATTTTTGACAAAAAGAGAACAGCCACAGATTCACTGTATTGTTTCGACTGCAATCTAGATAGAATCAGAGATATGGAGAACAGAAACTTTGAAAAGGAGGTTGCATACCATGAGTGTTTAAGACATATTTTCTAAATCCTTGCCATTCTAGACCATACTGACTCTGAGAGGGGAAAGAAAAATGTAATAACTGTTCTTTAATTTAAACTTGATTATTGTGTTCAATATTTGCATTGAATGATTTGTCTGAATTTTTTGAGCACCACATTAAGATATTGGATATCTTTCTCTGTAACTTTTAGGTGCCCTCCTTAATTGTTATACTTGGAGGAAATTTATCACTTGCCTGGTGGTAGTCCTAGGCCTGTCCTAGAGGCCAACTTCCTGAGTTCAAGTCCTGCATCAGCTTCTTACTAACTGTGAGTCTTGAGTAAGCAGCTTGTAAGACTAGGCTTCCATTTTCTTTCCTGTGGGTGGGAAAACTAACAGTTCTTTAAAGTTCTTATTTTAACTGTTGCAGTTAAACCCTTGTAAAGCTGTAGGGCAGGTCCAAACCCCAAGTGTCCCAGGTGTATTTAAGAAGAAGGGTGAAGGGGGATTTCTGCAGACAATGCCAAGTTCTGGATTCCATACATGTGAGTTCAATGGATTGCCATCAATGTGTTTCCAACCGTGCCACTTTCACTGTACCACACTTTAGAACAATTCTATAGCTGGTTTGGTTATACAGTGGTATAGGAAAGATTTTCTAATTGTTTGGCTTCATTGTCTTTATCTTCCCCTCCACCTACTTTTTATGTGGCAGGACCACAGTCACCCACACACAACTTCATCTTTTGCACACGTTTCTCTTGTATGGCACCTATGGCAGCATCTCTGCACATTTATATGGTCAAGGCATACACAACCTTTAGGTTCTTACCTTCACTTACTATTGAATTCCTAAAGCAGCTTAAGTGAATGATTAAGGAGACCCACCTATAGTCAGGATCCCCACTTCTGAAAGCCATTGGTCCTGTATGTTCTTCTTAGTAATTAGTTCTCATGTGATAGTAACTTCTCTTTATGATGATTCTACAAAATATATATCTATTTGTGTGTGTGTGTGTGTGTGTGTGTGTGTGTGTGTGTGTGTACATGTGTTCATGCTGAGCAGAAAGCACAGGACCTTGGGCATACTATACACACACTCTACTACTAAACTACAATGAAAAAATGCAGTGTAAATAAATTTACTTATTCAAAATATTAACCTGAAAATAGCTAAAAGCAAGTTGCATGTTTTAAATGCCCTGATGTACACTAATTTATTCTGTAAGACTGGGGACAGCTGTCTGAGCTAGAAAGAATTTAATTATCTGTATAGATTTCTGAATAATCAGCTAATATTTTCAATGAAATAAATTCTGAGTATGACTATAATAACTGCCCCAGGGAACACAGTGTTATACCGTGGAAGAAACGAGCTTTATCTCATAATGAATAACTAATTTTTCCTATTTTACCCTGAAGCTTTGAATTAACTATTTGTAGAAAGAAGGCCGCTTGACTAGAATTAGCATTTCTCTTTGATGAGCTTTTCTTTGTAAAATATTCCATCTGAGATCATATGTAAATATAGTTATCTTTCTGTCTCTTGTACAAAGCTCAAATATACCAGATTCAACACAGCCTTCTAGTTCAAATAAATCATGAGAAATGAAAACAATTTCCTTTTGAAATGTGTTTTCCTGATCATCTTAGTAAAATGTGGAGCATTTGTTGTGAAGCTCTAGGTTCTGTATGGGGACAAATGTTGTCAGTCATTATTTACATTCCTTTTGGAAACCATGGGATTCTCTGAACCAGAAGTCAAGAGCCACCAATGAGGGTGTGAGGTTACCAGTTGAAGGACTATTGTCAGTTTGCATAGCCACAGTGTGCTTTCCTATGGCCACCAGCAGCAGCAAAATTAAGGAACTTTGGGAGAAAATTCTCCGTGGTTTTCTTGTACACATTACAGGCAGAGTCGTTAATGACTATTTGCTCCTGATATTTTTGCTTTTGAGGGTTTAGTGATCTCTTTGATGTCTGTCTAACAAACAGCCTTGGGAGGCAGAGGAAAGTGTTTGCCTCTGTAGAAATTGCAGGTGCACTTACTACCCACTGTTAAAGATTCTGCTTCTTATTGCTGAAGACACCATACACACATTGGTCACAGGACGTGGAAAATTAAGTTGTTACTGACCAGGAAGCTTCTATCCTGCTTACTAGCTTTCATAGTATTGGTAGGGGATGCTGTCAGTAGTATTACCCAGCTGTGATTCCTGTGAATCACAATATAATAATCACAATGGCAAAATAAGCTCATAGGTGATAGAGTGGCAATGAATGTTCTGGGAGTAATCAAGCATGTTCAGATTGGACTTAAGAATTACTCCATAATAGGAAATTAATTTGTGTCACTATAAATCTCACCAAAAGCCCATTTTGGGGGAATTCACTGGCCCTAGCTTCTGAATTTCTGTACCCATAGCTTAGTGCAGCTCTCCAACTACATCAGAGGCACTTTTTGTGTAAGTGGATGCTTCAAACTCATAGTGGTTCAAAGTGCAGAGAATATATCTCAGTTGAGTTTCCAGTCAACGTGGGACATTATGCCATACTCCCTCCCCAAGGCTCAGAGATCATTGTAGAAGAGGGGTGCAGAAATTTTGACAGAGCCAGAGGTTTGGGATGAAAAAAAATAGTGCATTTTGGATATTACAGGACCACTATAGTCATGAGCTCACAGCAGCTGTGGTTGCTCACATAAGATCAGGGAAGTCAACATTCTAGCATGGAGTGTCAAGAGTCTCATGAGCACCCACTCCTAATTGAGGAACTATTGACAACTGGTGGCTTCTGGGAAAGGGAAAGTTAGTTTGCTTTAAGGGTATGACCCCTAGTAGGTTGAACAGACCATTTAACAGTGGATGACATCACATCTAGGATTATATGGGCAGCACAAATTGGAGTCAATGGATTATTTAAAAAAAAAATAAACGAAGGACATATGGTGTAGGAGATTTTTCTGTCTATGTGTTGTTTTCATTGGTTAAATAAAGAAACTGCCTTGGCCTTTTGATAGGGCAGAACTTAGATAGGTGGGGAAAAGAGAACTGAATGCTGGGAGAAAGAAGGCAGGCAGAGAGAGCCGCCATGGAATTGCCAGAGTCAGACATGCTGAATCTTTCCCGGTAAGCCATGAGGTACCTCGAGGTAAACACAGATTAATAGAAATGGGTTAGATCAAGATGTGAGAGTTGGCCAAGAAGAGGCTAGATATAATGGGCCAGGCAGTAATTTAATTAATACAATTTCTGTGTGGTTATTTCGGGTGTAAGCTAGCCGGGCGGAGCGGAACAAAGGGCTGTGCTCTTCCTGTAAGAGACATGAAGTTGCAGGGATATAGAGGTGGGGGTGCAGTTGGGAGGAGTTATGAGGAGAAGGGGAGAATAATATCAAAATACTTTGAAATTCTCAAAGAATAAAAATATTTTTATAAGATTCTGGTTCCCCAGGTATCAAATTTCTCTCTTGTAATGTACATGCAAGAATCACCAGGCTCTCTTTACATCAGCATTAATTGGCCTGTAGCTCTATAGCTGTAATAAATACCATGACCAAAAGAAGCTTGGCAAGGAAAGGTTATTTTTGCTTCCATGTTATAGTTGCATCATTGAGGAAAGCCAGGACAGGAACAGAAGTATAGACCACAGAGGAACACTGATTACTGTACTGTTCCTTTGTGCATGCTTAGCCCTAGCCCGATCAGCCTGGGGATAGCTCCACCTACAGTGGTCTTGGTGCTTCTACATCATGGATCATTAATCAAGAAAATGCTTTCAAAGACATGCCCACAGGCCAGTCTGATTCAGGCAATTATTTAATTTAAGTTCCTTCTTCCTAGTTGTGTTAAGTTTACAACAAAACTAAATAGGACTGGAGCATTAGGAACCAGTGCAAGAAAAGATAGTCAAATACTGGTGCTGCTGTATTGTAATAAAGTCTTTGACCCAAGACTCCTATGTTCTCTGGCACCAGCTAACTTATTAGCTTATAGAAAGGGTAAAGTAATAGACTCTTAGAACCTATTGATAGCAATCCTCTTTAAAGGTTGAGAAAAGATGAGGGTTCTTCCTTCCTTGTTTTCTGTACTTGATCCCAGAATACAATAGTGGTCTTAGAGATTACATGACTGAGGTGATGTCTCAGATAGTAGGTGGCCTAATTGTTAATATACTAGGTGGTGTAAGTAACAGAGAACAATAAGTATTTCTCATGAAATATAATAATTTATCCCTTCATGAAGATTTTGTGCACCTAGGTGAAGAGGATATTGGGTGTCACTTGAACATTGTTCAAATAGAAGTTTTTTTAAAAACAAAATCCCTCCAAAAATAGCATGTAAATTGAGAACATACATGACCTTTAGGAAACTCATGGGAAATGACTGCTTCCTCTTGGAAATGGCAGATGTTCATCATCCCCGTCCAGGTAATAAGAACACCGTGCGATGACCATGCCCAGGCCTCACTAGGTATTCATTCCAGATTTCCCATCATATGGGGTTACACTGTAATAGCTTTGCCTTTCAGGACCATACATCTCTAGGAAAGAGTTCCGTGTGGAAACGATCGAGTAGAGGTCCTGACCTGGAATAGGAAAGCCAGCACGTGGCTTCTGTGGCTATGTCACCGGGTAAAAATCATGAGATTGGATGGAAAATAATGTGGGGAACTTTACAGAGAGCGCCGTGAGATTGAGATGACACTCGCCTGTGTAAATGTTTGAAAGGATGTACGCAATGTGTTAAGACTTTGAAAAAGTGTACGGGTATATGAAAGACAATAAAGCCAGATTAGGTAGATAGGGACAGCATAGTCTAAATGATTTGAACAATTGACAACTGGTCAAAATGCTGAATATCTTTAGCATTTTCACAACTACTGGTATTTTGTTTTCTTTTGTTTTGTAACCCCCACCCCCAGTTTTCCTCTTTTACTGCCTTCATTAGTTAACATTCAATGCTGTATTTTACTGCTACAAACATACTACAAACAAGAATGGCATGGGTCAAAGAAAACTCTCTTCCAAGTATAAATGTGGCAGTTAATGCTTGCGTATGATGTGCATAGTCATTTATTGTGGTACTGAGAAACTTTGCATTAATAAGCCAATTAGTCAGTGTCTAACACAGAGAAGTGATGGAAAGGCAAAATAGTTAATGCCTGTAGATTTCTTAGTATGGATGGAGCCAGACTTATAGTTAAGTCAATGACTACTACAGGGATGGATCAGTTTTTTAAAATTATGCATTTTGGACACTGAAGGTTTTCAGGATGCCAAATTCCTTTGTGTGATCCTGGAAGTATAATATGAAGGTTAGGTGAGAAGTTGTTTACTAGATGAAAGGAATAGATACAGAGGACTCTATCTGCCTGTTAAATTGGATCTGATCTAGGGCATCAATAAAGCTGTGCTGTGAATCGCATGTCTTATAGAAGGATAGCATAGTCCAAGTACAAAGTATCCATCAGCCATTATGAAATGAGAGATAAGAACTTCTTCTAGGAGCAGGAAATCTATTAGCTTGTCCCCAAAGCTCTAATGTTTATGAAAGGATCTGGGAAGCTGTGTAAAACACCCCAATCCTGCAGATGATAAGGGAAGAGAGCATTAGAAACATGTCATAGGTATGGGTACACATTTTTACTTCCTAAAGGTAGCTCTGTCTTCATACTGATATGAACTATGGTTGCTATACACCTACACACTCAGCTCTGAACACAAGGTTGGGTGGAGATGAACTACAGCTACTAGGTATTGCTGACTTGGGCGGGGGGGGGCGTGCCTCCAGTCAGCACCCAGAGTAATGCAAGACAACAACAACAAGAAGAAGAAAAACGCCACAAATGTGGTGAGGGCTTAGGAAAAATTCTTACCCATCTGAGAGCTTGAACTTTTCTATCCCTGGGGGGTGGGTAAAGGAAACACAGATGTTCTCTGATGGTAACTTTCTGTTTTACTTCATCTTAAAATTACTCTCTGAGAACCTGTCTCCACACAGCTACATTATTTACATACAGCTACATCTCTCTCTTTACATATATACATCTCTCTCTTACATGGCTATACATCTTTATACAGTTATATCTATTTTCCTACAACTACACATCTTTTTGTCACATATATTTCTATTCTATATCTCTTTTCAATACAGTTTCATCTTCCTTGCCTCCACACAGATAAAAATCTCGACACAGCCCCAGCTATACATCTCATTTACATAGTTCTCCCACCACACAGCACTGTACATGGTTCCTAGGCACAGTTCCTCTACATAGCAGCAGCTCTTTCACACAGCTCTCTCTCACACTCTCACACACATACGTCTTCTACATCATTCACTCACTCTTTACTCACTCTTTCACTCATTCACTTTCTCACACGTCTCCCATTCTTCTTCTTCACCTCTCAAACTTCCTCTCTCTGCCCATTCAGTTATATCCCTCAGCACTCACTCTCTCTCTCTCTCTCTCTCTCTCTCTCTCTCTCTCTCTCTCTCTCCATACCTCTATACATTGCTCTACATAGCTGTCTCTCTCCTCAACACTGCTGCCTCTCACAGTCAAACCCTGAACAATTATGTGATTATATGTTACATTTTTCATGGTCCGACCCATTCTCAAAGCACAAGATAAGTCATGTAGTTTCTCTTAGGCTAGGGATGTCACATTGACTGGCCAATGAGTAATGCTTGGCCATGCATGTAGCTCTAAGTGGTTAGGGTTCCCAGACAGAAAATGGCAGTAGAATTCAAGACTTAACAATAACAATTGATTAGCTGGAACTTGAGTGGTAAGAGGTATGTGCAGGCAGTTCATTGATACAGCAAGTTATCTCTATTAAAGTTGCTTCAAGCTTTGGCCTTATATTAGCAAAACACCTGGGAAAATGACCTTGTGTATTTATCTTTAGGACCAACCAGTTATTCATCTCCAGGGGAAACCAACCTGCTTTGAATTTGTTCTGAAGTCTAAAATTAGCTGTCTGGGTAAAAGGCTGTATTTGTGACTGAGACTCTTATGTCAGCCTGAGGCATGTAAAATATCCTAGTATTATTTTTATTTATCAGAATTATACAGATTGATCAGAAATCATCTTCCTGCCTATCCTCAGCTATATATGTACCCCAAAGAGAGAATATTTTCATGAGATAAACACACAAGCAGTGAGAATACACCCACAGCTATTCTTAGGGAAGAAATGCAGTTCTTAGGGAGAAATGAAGTGGCCCATGAAAGAAATTACAGACAGGAGCAATGGGTTATTTACAGTCAGTTCAGAACCTTCATTGTTCACATTCTATTGAAGGAAGAAGTGGTGATGAAATTATTATGTATTTAATAAATGCTGTCCTGAAACAGGTAAGTTTTTTATTCTCCTCAAACCCCACAGAATTAGAAACCTAGGAATCCAGTGAGGGGTTGACTCAACTAGTAAAGATGGAAGCCAGTTGGATGGCTTCTGGGTACATCACAACTCAAGGCAATAGAGTAACATTTTCATTATCAGAACAAACAAGGACTTTGGTTTTAACTCTAACTACCAAGAGAACTGTAAGAAGCAATAAGTTGCCACTAGCATAAATACTCAATGCCAGCTTTAGTTAAAAACCTTATCATTCAATATGAAAATGACTATGTTCCTAAAATCTAATTTGCTGGTGTGGTGCTGCAATATTATAAAAATATCTCTTGACATTCTAAGAGACTGTAACTTTTGCTGGATCTCAACAACCCAAGTTAATAAACAACTTGAGGTCACTACAGACTGCTCTCCTACTTTGTACTCGGCCTGTTTGTTCAACCTGTCTTTAAGAGAACATTATAACAACAAACCTTACTTGCCTTAGATTTATATAATCCTATATAATCAATTTTATAACCTAATCTAACACATACCTTTAATTTTAAGTTACATACTCTTCCATACCTCTGACTCAGAGAGCAATGCATATGTGTTATGAAATCATGTTTGTATGTGTTATGATAATGATTTGATGAAAATAGCATACTGGTCAAAAGTGACTTATAGATAAATATTCACCATAAATGTTAGAAGCTTTGTGGATATATGTTTGCAAGTTTGTTTGCCGTGGTGTTTACAGTAGTCTTTGCTATCAGTTGGAATCAGTGGCCCAATTCCTTGTAAAACTCTTTTAAAGGTTTCTAGAAGGTGTCCCCATCCTTTCCTCCATGTGGTACTTTCTGTCTAATAAGGATGGAACAAGGCTCTTTCTTAAAGAAAAGGAGGCAGGCAAAGGGAAGATAAGATATGTAGACATATCAGTAAGACATAGGGACACAGATTCAGTTGCATACAACCAACAGTTAACAGGCCAGAAACCATACATTACACAGAGATGGGAGATGCTTGTGGGGAAAGTAGAGAATTCAAACACAGGCTCCCTCTTAGTTAAACTGCTTCAAGGGAAATGCTTTGATTTCTTTCCTTAGGGTGATACCAACGTATATTGGTGACTCTGGGATTTTCACTTATATGCTTAAGTCCATGTAGCTACAAGGTTGTGATTTTATTAGGACAGTTATTTCAAGTAAATGTAGAATGATTCTGATTGTTGATTAGATCCAGTGCCATTTAGGTCCTTGTGCATTTCCTGTGAGTCCCAACTGTACTTTTTACTAAGCCAAGAAAAACTGTAACTTAGTTTGTAAATAATCCAACCACAATTAGTAATGAAATAATATAATGCTATATAAGAAGCAGAAAAGAAGGTTGTAAGCCGTGAATTTTCATAGGCACTGTGATTAGCGTAGTAGCAATGCGATAGCATGCCTTAAAAATAGTAAACAGTACAAAGTGGAAATGCTAAGTAAATGTGGGAAGATCTGGTTTATCCTAAAGTCAATAAAGTTCAGGAGCTCTTCAGACTGCTGGGGTACTATGGGGCTTGGCCCAGGTCACCTCCAGCTGTTCCACATGTGTCTCTTACTGCTGCCATCCACCCAACGTGGAAATGAGCTTTGATGATTTAGTCGTTCAGTAGGACTGTGAGCCAAGCTCTGTGGGGTGGGTCAGACAGATGACTTCTAGCTTCCTAAGTGGTTTTTATGTGACAGTTGTGCTTGAGACAGGAGTAAGAGCTGTAGAGAAGCACCCCATGATTTGATGCAATTACACAGCCTAGTTCATGGCTGACTGGGAAAAGCCAGCACCTGCCAGATGGTGTTGGCAGGAAGTAGATGGGCCCTGTTTCCGCACTACCTGATGAAGAAGCTCAGAGTGGGGCAGTCCACTACGACAGGCTTTTCTGTCACTTGGCACCTGTTACTGAAGAGGCCAATGTGTGTAGTTGGTAGGCAAAGATTCCTTTCATTCCAACTTTTGGAGTTAGTGTTATTTTTGTCCTTGTGCTGGGGAAGAAAGAATATTTAAGGCTGTAGTGATCAGGACTTGTTGACTCTTCACAGAGGATCAAGGGCTTTGAACCACAGCACTGGGCTCATATCTAGTTCAATTTTTGCTTTGTTATCTTGGTTGAGTAAATTTAGCCTGGCTTTGACCTCTCTGAAACTACTTCTTCATGCACTCAACTTTATAGTCTTGTTTTAGAAAACTCAAGTAAGGTTAGGTATGTAAGATATGCTCAGAGGATCTCTGCTTCTTTCCTGTTCCTTCTTTTGTCTTGGAAATAAGAGATGAATCACTGCAGTTGAGAAGGCTTTGAATACGGATGACAAGTTCAGTCACGGGTAGAACATAATATGGGTTATAAGTTAATTACAGGATGAGCTTTGCTAATATAATCCAATACTACCACTCATTGATCTTGACAGAGTCTCCTAAGGAGTGAGCCACAGACCAAACTTCATTCACCCATAGTTTGGAAACAGTAGTTCAGGAAGAGAAATGGGGAGCAGAGAAACAGAACAGGGATGAAAGAGAGCCAACAAAAGGATGCATTATTCCCTTTGCTCTTTGAGCCTTAGGGACCAGTAAGAGGTTCACAAAGCTCTTACAACTGTCTGCCATGGGATGGAATAGGGATGTAGCTATCTACCAGCCCCAAAGCACTAACTCAGCTGCACTACTGGGTTATGCTTGTTTAAGTGCTGACTGCATTCTAAGGGCTGAGGACACAGTTCAGTTGATAGACCTGACATCTACGAGGCCTCAGGTTCACTTTCTAGCGCCAGAGTAAAAATGTATCCATCAGAATGGATTCCAGTACCATGACGCTGAATGAAAGGAGTTCATTATGAAGGAAAGGATGAGGCTATTGTCCAGGCTATTGAACATCTATGGGAAGATATTCAAACTTGTGAGGAGATAAGACCTTTCTGCTATGGCTCAAATAAAAGGAGTAATAAGAGATTTGAAAGTGGTTTATTGAAAGTTATTGAAACTCAAAAGAGAGCATGTGGGGAGTCATTGAGAGCTGGTTTTGTCCTCAGACAAAATTATATAGTAGATCTGATTATTTCCAGTTCTTCTCCACACACATGTTCTCCTTAACATCTTCACACTCACTCCTTTATCACAGTCACCCTTTGGGAACCTAGCACCAATTGGTTTTAACTAATACCTACTGTGTATATAAATCTTGCTAGATTTAAACATGAGAGTATTACAAATATCTGGTTCTCAGATATCCAAGCCCTGCCCATGTTGGCTAGACAATTTACAAAGTTATTTTATTTATCTTGTGTCACTGCTGTAGAGGTGGTAGGACGTGGAGGAATGGAGCCAATAAATGAGGCAGACTAAAGTCTCATGCAGTAGCCAACTTCATTCAGAGCATCGTCCATTTATACCCTGGGGATTAAGAGAAATCACATGAGCAAAGGTCTCATGAGTTCAAGTTGTATACAATCACAAGGACAAGCTGCAATGGCCGAAACATGCCTTTCCATAGAGACATATAGGAGATAGTTTAATCACTTAATTGGATACCATCAACAAGCAACGAGTAACCTCAAGTAAACGCACTCCTATCTGCTATACCTGGGAGGAACATGAAAACACATTCCAAGAGCAATTCTGCGTTTTCGAATAAACTGAGGTCACTAAATTCTTGTCTTGTTTTCTTGGAGTGTTCTCACAAGCACTCAGAATTCTCATCACAGCACTCCATTCCTGGACCATGTTCTGGCAATCTTGACTCATGTCTCTTTTATGTACTACTTCACTGTCTTATCCTTCGTGCTTCTTAGTCAATGCTGTGTGGGCTCCACCAAACTTTATACAAGTCCAATTTGCATCTCCCACCAAGGAAAGCCTCTGTATTGACACTTCCAAAGAATTCACTAGTGCCCAGGAATGCACAATCCGGAGGGGCAATGTGGTGAAAATGTGAGCAGGAAGAGCCAGGGATAAACTTTGGACTTCATACCAGTACAGGCAAGAGTACTCTTAGGATTTTTCTAAAGGAGAACATAGTGTAAGAACAAGGGAAATTAGTTGAAAGGACTAATAATACAAAATAAAGTATATTTAAAAAAAACAGATCTAACCTAGAAAGAGAAGGATGGGAAGATGAGAGATGCCAGGAGGGTGCAGAGCAGGGCAAGGTTGCAGAGGATAGAGGGGTATGGTACCTGGAAAAGGGGTTGATTGAGAGAAGGTACGGAAAGCAAGGGTATTGACATATTCTGTTGCCATCTCATTTTGGACTGCTCAGAACATTTTGTAGTCTGGGGTTAATGGTGCTCACTGAGGAAATAACCTGGCTAACTTCTCATCTCAGAGTAGAGACAATGTGCCTCCTTCCCTATCAGATGAAGGCCCAGGCACCCGTTCTCAGGAGAAAATAGGTTTCTCAGAAACTGCATGCCCATTTTATACTTTTTAAAATCTCTACTTCTAAAGGCTTTCTTTTTCCTTGATGAGACAGAAGTAAGCAGGCTCTGCTTTTGATAGTATTTATAATCTTCAGACCCTGAGTTGATCTGAAGACAAAGAGAAGACGTGGTATGAAAAGAAAGGGATAAATGCACCCATCTGAGACACCTAGGAAACGATCATTTCAGCCCTCTTGTGAACTGCAAGAAAATGTGAAACCAAACCAAATCACACTTTGTAGTGGTGAAACCTAATATATCATGGCAATCATTTTGAGAAATGGATTTCTATTAAGGGCACTATTTGCAGATGGCTATAGAAACTCTTTTATAAACATGACAAATGCAACTTCTCTTTAGGGGAGTTATTTATTTTCATCAGAATAGGTTCCTGTCTCTAGTCTTCCTCTTAAAATCTCTGCCGGTGATTCAAGTAGGCACACACACTAACATATTACCTGCTTTTCCCTTCAATGGGGCCTAGTTTCCTTTGTCTAGTCATGTTAACTTATGTTGGTACAAAGCTGAGTGTTTAGCATGAAAGCATTTGCTAAGGGACATAGGCATAGACAAGTGTCCTCTTGGTGGAAACACATTCGGGGTGTTGAAGCTACCCATTTCAGCTGTCACAGCTTTATTGAGGTATAGTTTACACACCAAAGATTTTTGTTTGTGTAAACTGTACTTTGGTGGGTTTTCATACAGTTGTGCAGATATCAACATCATTTGAGTACAGAATGTAGCTGTTGGCTGAGAAGTTTGCTCCTGACTGGTCACAGCCTGTCCTCCTTCCTATTCCTGCTCCGGGAAGCCATTAAATGGTTTCATTTTATGTATTCATTATTCTCAAAGCCTCATGTAAGAAAGTCATGGGTCCTTTGTATTGGGCTTCTTTTAGAATATCTGTGTGGTCTTTGCCAATGGACTGTGCCATGCTTGTATTGGGAGCTCATTCTTCCTTATGCTGAGTGGCATTCCACTATGGGAATATACTTCATTTTGTTTAACAGTTGATGGATAGTTGACTACTTTTCTAATTTTTGATCAATACCAATAATTTGATGTACATATCCCTATACATTTTGTGTGGCTATATGTTTTCATGTTTTTAAAAAGTTACTTATTTGTGTCTTATGTATGAGTGTTTTGCCTGCATGTATGTATATGTACCACATTTAGGCCACGTGTCTGTGGAGGTCAAAAAAGGCTGTCAGATCCCCTGGGACTAAGTTACAAAGGGTTGTGAGGCACTGTGTAGGTGCAGGGAACAGAATCCAGGTCCTCTGCAAATGCAACCAAGGATCTTTAGGGTTAGCCGCCTCTCCTGATCCCATTTTCACAATTCTTAGGTAATATTCCTGGGACTGGGATGTCTAGGTTAGGTGGAACATAAATCTTAAACTTTTCAGAAAATTTCAGGCTATCTTTTTACATTCCTGTAAGAATGTGTGAGGATTCCAGCTTCCTAAGATTTTCCCCGACTGGTGCAGAAGAATTGTCTGTATTCTGTCAACCATGTTTTAAATAAACGCTGATTGGCCAGGCAGGACATATAGGCAGGTCAACCTGAGAGGAGTAGAGGTGGGGCGATGAGAACAGGAGTATTCTGGGAAGAAGGACACTCCTTTATTCACTCCTGCCCAGACCATCGAAGAAGCAGGATGTGACCTACCCCACTGAAAAAGGTACTGAGCCATGTGGCTAACATAGATAAGAATAATGGGTTAATATAAGCTACAAGAGCTAATAAGGAGCCTGAGCTAATGGTCCAATCAGTTTATAATCTTCTGGAGACCTCTGTGTAATTTTCTTTGGGGCTAAATGGCTGGGGGACCGGGTGGGATGAAAACCCCGACAAGCCGGCCCTTCTTCTTACAGAATGGCACCCACATGGATAACTGTATCCACAGAAAGCCTGAGAAAGCTTGGGAAAGAATAGAGTAAAGCATGTTTTCTCGGTAGCAGCAATTTCTCAGGTCTGCTCTGCTTGCTAGAGGTAAACAAGTGCTCTCATTTAAGAGGGGCTTCCTCACTCAGCTTTAGCTGCAAAACCTTGCAGCTCTTTTAAGAGGTCCTGCCACGAAACACTTACATAGTGTTGATGAAAAGCTGACCACATGCTTTTTGGTTTTCAGCCATAGCAGGAAAAAAGCCACACTGTTTTAAAATGCCAGCTTTCTGGGCCGTCCTGCCAGGGCAAACCCTGACTCTTTCAGGCAGGTGGTCCGACTATGGAGCATTTGAGTGTGGTTTCTGAGCACAACACTGCAGCTTGCTTGCTGGCAGGAACCTTGAAATGCCATAGAGCTGTGGCAGTGAACATGGCTCTGGCCGGTGCCTCAGCCGTGAGGCTGGAATCTCATAAAGCCAAGGAATGGGCTGGATTCAGCCGTCAAAGCCACAGCTTTAATCCTACCCATATTGCTTGGTAAATTAAAGACTCGTGTAGTCAGAAAAAGAGAGATATACATTAAAGAGAGATTAAAAGACAAATAAAGCCTCTAAATGGTTTACAGTGTGTTAAAAATATATGCAGCCTAAAGGTTAAAGTTCTTAAAGTTAAAAAGAAAGAAAGAGAGTAGTTGGGTGTGATGGTACACACCTTTAATCCCAACACTTGGGAGGCAGAAGTAGATTGACCTCTGTGACTTCAAGGTGTGAGATATCACACACCTTTAATCCCAAAGCTTGGGAGGCAGAGACAGACAAATCTCTGTGAGTTCAAGGTGTGGTAGCACACACCTTTATTCCCAGCACTTGGAGGCAGAGACAGGTGGATCTCTGTGAGTTCAAGGGTAGCCTGGTCTACAGAGGGAGTTCCAGGACAAAAATACACAAAGAACCTATCTCAAAAGGCTAAAAATTAAAAATAAAAGAAATAGAGGTTAAAGTAAAGCTACATAAAGATGGAAAATACACAAAGAATCTGGATACTGTATGTTATTATGCTCTCTTTGAATTGTTTGAATGCTGAGGAAGGAGCAACAGCTGCTAAAAGATATTTGCTTATAAATGCTACTGAATTAATCCAAGATAGGTATTTTGAAAATACCTTGACTTCAAAATTGAAGTCAAAAGATATGTTACTTTGGAGAAGAGATTTTGCTTTTGTTTCCACAGGAAATGAGAGGCTGTGGATTCATTCTGAGTTAAGAAAAATCAGGTTTGATCAAGGAAGATGACCTGAGAATTCTCCAGTAGGAACAGATGGCCCAGATGTCTGAGTTCTATATCCAGAACAGATTCAAGATGCTGCCTGAGATGATCAATCCTCACAGGATATTCCAGTCAGGACTTGATCATAACTCTAAATTTTCTTTAGGTCCCCATAAGATTATCAGCACCCCCAACCAGCTGGAAGTATCATGGAATACTATGCCCACATTCCCAAAATATGGACTATGGATATTTTCCTTTGTTTAAAAAAAAAGAGGGGGAAGTGGTGCAGGAGAATTGTCTGTATTCTGTCAATCATGTTTTAAATAAATGCTGATTGGCCAGCTAGGAAGTATAGGTGGGTCAACCAGACAGGGAGTAGAGGCGGGGTGATGAGAACAGGAGTATTCTGGGAAGAAGGAAGCTCCTTTCCGCACTCCTGCCCAGACCATTGAAGAAGCAAGATGTGACCTGCCCCACTCAAAAAGGTACTGAGCCATGTAGCTAACATAGATAAGAATAATTGGTTAATATAAGCTACAAGAGCTAATAAGGAGCCTGAGCTAATGGACCAATCAGTTTATCATTAATATAGAATCTCTGTGTGATTTTCTTTGGGGCTAAATGGCTGGGGGACTGGACAGGACGAAAACCCCGACAAGACAAGCTGGCCCTTCTTGTTACACCCGACCCTAAGCATCATCAGGTGTTTTCTCATATGGCTGTTCATATGTACTGTTAGCATATTATGCTATTAATTTACATTTCCTCAACAATAAGTGATGCTTAATGTGCCTTTTATGTGCTATTAGACATGTGTTCATCTTTTACAGAGAAATGTCAAATTACTCAGACATCCTTTGCTCTGTATTTCCTAATATTTAGTTGTAAATGTCTTTCCATATGTCATAAATGTGTTATTAGTAGACACGTGACTTGTGAATATTCTTTCTCTTGGACTATGATATATCTTTACACTTTCTTAATAATGTCTTTTGAGGATTTGATTTTTTTATTTTAATGGCACTCCAATTATAATTTTGTTTTCCAAATGTATGATAGCTAAGAAATTTGACTAATCAGAGTGGCAGAGCTGTTTCTTACATTTTATGTCAAGGATAAAATAATTATTGTGCATTACTTGTTAAAGTAATGCCTCAACAGGGGGAATTGGCAGTCTCTGTTAGCTTATGGGTACATGGCTGTGGTAAAGATCGATGGCTCAAAACTGGGCATAATCCTGTAATTTTAAATCTTTGTGAATGGGCCCCAGAAGTCTGATGTCAGCACTGCTGCTGAGCACCTAAAATTCCTTCCCTCCTCTCCATTTGCCATTAGTCCCCTGTCAACCCTCCTGTAGCCTAGGGCAGTCATTGATTTGTACAGAATTGGTTCCCAGATGAGCAAGCTCAATTTCATTGAGCCCTCAAAAATTTCTTGACTAGCCCACCCTGCATGCTCCTTTCAAAAGCAAAGCTCTTACCTCACCATGCTCAGCTTTGTGCTTTGAAATTCATCTAATACCACAATTAAATCAAAACTCATTAACCCAGCAATTCAAATCCTCACAGCAAGGCACCATTCAACAGCACTTGCCTGTTTCTCCACCTTTTTCTGTCATTTGCGTCTGAATACTTGTTGGAGACAGAGCGTGGGCTTCTGTGGAAACCTTGGCTACTCATAGTGACCCACTTCCTTGCCAGGACAGTCTTGTTACTGTTTCAGGCTCTCCAAGTCCACCTTTCTTAAGCAGAACGGGACACCAGCTTCGTGCTCCTATAATGTTGAGCTCCTTCTGCAAGGCGTCACTCAGTACACCAATTCACACTATGCCTCCTCTTCAAACAGCTGGATCCCTCTTGCCAAGCCCAGAACAGAATATTTTGGAGGTATGGATTATGGCAAATGAACCCGGGAATCCTGCCATCAGAAACCTGATGGGTATGAATTGCATGTTGTTAATAAAACGTTTCACAGAGAACTCTGACTACACTTGGATGTTGTTCTGATGCTGTGGTGCTCTGTGCATAGCCATCTTAGAAATGCCCCAGCCGCTCCGTCATCACCTGCTCCTCTACCTCTGTGTGTAGATGCGCTTTTCCCCCAGGTTTAGACACTTGCCCTCCAGTTAAAATTTTTATCCCTAAAGGAGGCCTTACTTTCTCTGATGAGGTAGGGTAGGAGGTAGGATTGGGGGGAGGTGGGAAGATGGGAGAAGGGGAGAGGGGGGAACTGGAGCTAGTGTGTAAAATTTAAAAAAAATTAAATAAAAAGGCATTTTATCAACCATGGTAGAGGGTAATACTATTTACGATGTCCCATTGAATACAAGTCACAAAAATGTGTAGAGAGTAGCTTCTTCCCATCCAAAGCTAGGCTCTTAATACAAAGCTTCATCTTTCAAGCATGATTATTTGTTTTTCTTCTTGCTTATCTGCCTGATATCCTATATCTAATTTTAAGTTCTATACATAAGAACTAGGGTATCTTGAATGAGTTAAATATGTAGATAAACTGGGAATTTAAATAACCTGTTCATATAACCATCTTTGATAGAAATCAGAAACTACCACTGAAATCCTGTATAGTATTAACAGATTTGCTAGGACTGTCTCTTCAGTGTATTATGCTTTCTAATGGGACAAAAGTTGCTTCTCTTGAGGCTTATGAGGAGAGTTAGAGACCTTTTATTAATGCCTAAATTAGCATTGGTTGAGAATACTTTCTTAAAGTTCTCAATGGAGACAGAAATCTAACTTTGAAAGCCTTCCTCAGCCGGACAAACTAATTAGATGAGTTAAGATTCTGCTTCATCCTAGAGAGGTGTGGCCTGGGGTTCTTACTCTTCATCCCGAGCCCAATGATGGGCAAAGACAGGATTGTAGTTCATTTCCTCTGACGTTCCTGAGAAGTTACTAGACCAGATGTCCTGTGAAAACTGCATGCCGTTCTCTGCAGTTTTAGGGATGTTTCCAGCTTCTGTTTACCCTGTTTCTTGGTTTCAAACCTCATTCTTGGTCTTGCTGTGCCCTCTCAGAATTTTGTTCTTTATCCAGCCTTCAAATTTTCAAATGCAGTAGAATGCTCTTCCAGGAGTTGGAGTTGGCTTTTCTTTCTGGCTCCACTGAGCACAAATCCAATGAATAGTGTGCAGATGCAGAAACTAGTGCCTTTGTTGAGAGCCCCAGACCCACCTCTCTATTTCAGAACTTGGCCTGGACTGGTGTATCCTAGTTTCTGCACTTCTCCCTTTGTGGGGAGCCTGACATATGCCCTATACCCATTTCTCCATCCCTTCTGTGTCCAGATGCAATAAGCAACTGACTCAAGAAATATGATATTCAACTTACTTTTCTCAGCTTCTCGTCTTGTCGGGTTTTTGTTTGTTTGTTTTGTCTTTTGATTCTGTATTTGTTTTCTCCATCTCCTATGGCATCTCAATGGCTGTTACTCTTAGAGCTGGTTCTTTTGGCTGTGCTTACACTGTAACCACTTAGACTCCCATTGTTAGGAACCTGAGAACAAGAGGAGACCTTAGCATTACCCCATCCTGAACCCCCATCCTGAAGCCCTTCTCAAAGGCCTTCTAAGCAAATCTTTTCACTGAAACCTTTGGATAGCACTTGAGTATGCATAAAGAAAATATTTTTGTAATTTTGAATTTTCAATTCAGTTTTTTGTGTGTATATTGCCACAACTTCTAAGTGAAAAGATTAAAAATAGTAGTATAACTTGAAATGTATTACATCTGAAACGTGAGTGTTGCTTTTATCTTCCTATCTGCTCTTTTCTTCTCATTCTCCCTTCTCTCCCACCTCCAGAAGGATAAATATACTTAATTTTAGGATACCAGTGCTCATTTTACCCACAAACATTATTATTATATAAACATTCAAACTGGAGACACTCAGGGAGACAGTAGGCTTAATGTTGTCCATCAACTTGGGTGCAACCATAAAGCTCTTGAGTTTTTCATTGGAGAGTGGGACCAGGAACATTTTCTTCCAGATGCTAATTCTTGCCCTGCTCTCTGAATGCTGCATCACACTTTTGCAGTGGAATATACTTTCTATGGAGCCTGTGTAGATGGTTTCAGGAAGAGGGGTTCCTGGGAGGTAAGCCTTTCAACACAGACAGCAAACTATTTCAAAGCTCAGTCAAATGTTGGATTGATTAACTCTCATATTACAGAACATGTAGTTTCCAACATGTATGCTTTTATATGCTTATGTTCTACAGAGAACATGGCCTCCTAATAATGAACTTCCTGGAAACTGAATTGTATCTAAATATTCAGGGTACAGATACTCTTTGGGAATAAATTTGATAAATTTCCTTGCAAGCAAATGATTACTCACTGATTTGCTTTTTAAAATATATGTATATTCTGATTTTCACCTGGCCTGTTTGAAGAAAATAAAAGGTACCAGGAGTTAAATATTTCATGTGTTGCTCCCCTGTCCTACTGATAAAGCCTTTGTAGTACTCAATACATATTACCTAGAAACGGAGATTTGTCTTTTATGTGGAATAGTCTCTGGTTGCAATGAGCAGCTCCCAGATCTGGGGTTTATGTTAATACAGTTTCCCAACACTGATAACAAGTGGGAAATGCAATTCTTCATGTCTTGCCAGTCTCCATTCCTCGCTTTCATGGTTCTTCTGTGATTATGCACGGCTTGGCTATGTTAGTGCGATTTATCTTGAAATGCTGCTGAGAGAATTACAAAAGCCTGTGGTGTGGTAAGAATGATGTCTGTTGGATTTTGGTTAATCTGGGGCTTCGCCTCCATGTTTAAGGAAAGGCCAAATTATAGGGAAAAAGAATTCAGAAACGCAGCTTGGAAGGAGACAGAGGAGGGGTCTTGAGGCAGCCGGCACCCACCTGGGTCACTCAAGCTTTCTGCGTCTCGACTCATTACTGAGACAGAGCAACAAGATGATCGTCCTGCAGAATATCACGTCTAAGATTCTTTGTTAAAGCAGTTCTGGTTGACAGGAACGTTAGTGCCTACTAAATTCTCCTGTGTCCCCTGATGTTTGCTGACTCTCTGAGCTTGGAGTTGCTGACGTATGACTATATCTGGTCAATCAAAGGCAGCCAAAATACCACACACACACACACACACACACACACACACGCAGAGGGAGGGGGCATGTGCATGTGTGAGTGTCTGTTGTTTCCGAGCAGAGGAAGGGTAAGACTTGGGCACTCTGGAGGCCACTTGTTGAGATGGCTGCATCACAAAGTGGGAGTCTCAGTGAGGCTGGAGCAAAGGACCCCGTGCATTCACTGGACTGTATTACAAGATAGATATAACTTACGTTGTGTTGTGCACCAAGATGCTAGATTAACTTCACTTGGCAGTGAAGGTTACTTTGCTCCCTGTCCATTCTCCTCCCTACTCCGCACTGTTCGGAAAGACACACATTTTGAAATGCTGAACTGGATAACACACCCTTGTCTTAAACCGCTTGTTTTATTCCAGCAAGAGTCACTGGGCTTATCTTAGAAATGTGACATTTTTTAAAAAAATTTTTTTTTCAAAGAGACCAACGTGGCAAATACTCCAAAATACTTTTTGTATTATTGAACAGCTGTCATTTTGCCACATGTTATTTGCTTGACTAAAAGATGAGGTATCACTCAATAATAATACTGATGTCAGCGTTTTTGTTAAGGTTTTTGGTTAGCTACATCTGTCCCTTACACCTTTCAATGGAATATACAGAAATGGCAGTTGACAGGAAGATAAACTGGGCCACAAGGTGTTTCAGTCACCATGAATGTTTCTAAATGCCTCACTCTCGACACTGGCATAGTATTCAGAAGTATTCAAATTGCTTTTTTTTTTTTTTACTTCGCTATTAGAGCAGGTTCCTAATTCCCATTAAAAAATGGAACTTTGTCTCTTTTGTGTTATATAAAAAAATCAGTTGGCAAATGGACCCTGTGGTGAAGGAACACGCCTGTTTTGACGGCTTGGCCATTTTTCTTTCCTCCGCACCCCCTTCTTGTGGCTACCATTGGTGAGAGATGAGATGGCTAGGGCCTGGCTGAGCACCATGAGGTGCTGATGTGGAGACAGGAAAACAGGAAGAGGACTCAGCAGCACTGAAGTCCCCACCATTTTCTAGTCTTGCTTTTGATTTTCTGCATTAGGGATAAACTGATGTAGTGCCCTTAGGCATAATCTACAATCACTTTAGTATAAAGAAACCTCTAGTAAACTGTCATTATTAACTGTCTTTTGCTTATTGGGGAGTATAGATGTGTGTGAGAAACACAACCCTAGTATGTACCTTTTGGATGCACTAATATATGTCTATAGAACAATAGCTTCTAAAAATCCAAAACAATAGGTCACGTTCAAGGGGAACATCTGTTGGAAGACAGTTTGCTCACTTTGAATTCCTGAGTTTACAGCTATAGTCTTGGAAAGATACCAGTGCATTTGGCTTGTCAGTCCCCCTTCTGTGCTTTGGTTGGTGCCTTTTCGGTTGCAAGAAATCTCAACTTGTCTACATCCATTGCTGATGGATGTTATCTGTGGTTGCATAACAGACCACTTCACAATCCACTTCCTGTGATTCGAAGAGTTGGCAGGGGTTGTGTGGTTAAACAGATCTCTGACTCTTTTTCTTTCAGCTGGGGCCAGAAAGCTTCCAATGATTTTTTTCTCCTCCCAAGATCTCCTTCTGTGGGCTATCCATCATCATTAATTTAGCTTATATTTCTCAGAGGGAACAGGTTCAACACACTCCTGCTTGTAGGATACTTGGCAGAATTTCAATGTCAAGCATAGCATATGGCCAAACCCAGAGTCGCTGCAAGAGGGGACTACTTAAGAGTAGAGAAAACTGGAAGGCATACTTCCTGGCGGTCATCAATATAACCTTCTATCTACTTTTCATGTTTGTTGTAAAATACAGGGATGGAAGAGAGAAGGCACCTTAACCACAGGAAATTTCTGCCAAACTTCCAGAGAACTAGAACCTTGTTGGGGATACCAGGACATTTAGCCTGATTATTACAGCCATGTAAGAGTGGCAGGTGCTTATCATCGACCAAACAGTCGGTCAATGCCATGGTCACAGCAATCTGTTTCTGCTCCTGCAGATCTTGGCCGACCCTACCTTCATTCCACTTTTAATACCCAGTCTGTCCTCTGCTTACTCACGACTGCTCATGTTGCTGTCTGTTTGACCTTTGACCTTTGTTCCTGCTCCAAACTACTGCCCCACTCCCTCTTCCTGTCTCATATTCACCCTTCCTCCAGAAAGGCATTTGTTAGCATTTAGTTGGTCACTCTTAATTCCCTTCCAAGTCACCAAGTCATCTCACAGCCTTTCTTTATACAGCCTGCCTGCCTTTGTTCAGACACCCACTCTGATTCTTTTAGCCTTGGTCAGGCTTGGGTGGCAGGGTGGGAGGGTCCGTTAGAGGAGACTAAGTGTCGGACATTGAGAATGGAATAGCCTCCTCCCTTCGGTTTAGCTGCTGTGACTGAATTAGAGGTGGGATAGGGAGGTTATGCCTTTCCTCAAGAACAAGTTCTTTTTCTCTCCTACTCCAACGACCTTTACTTCTGCAGTCAACTTTCTCATCCAGAAGGAACCCGAACAGTGCCTGTCGGACACCTGGCTAGACAAGTGTGGAACAGGTGCGCTCCTTGCTCCGGTTGCCACTGGCCTGGCACATGTAGACTTTCATTAACCCTGTCTTGTGCTTTGTACTGAATCTCTCATACAGAGCATGGCCTCCTAGTATGTTACTTATTTTTCTGTCATTGCTGTGCTAAGTGAAATAGTCAATGTCTAAATGACATCATGTATGATAAATAACTAGATTTTACCAAAAGACTGGTAGTTTTGATAATCTATCTTCATGTTTAAATGTGTTATCTAGTTTTCTAAATCTAAAACATTTTAATATATTGTTTTTTTTTTCCTGTTGAGATACCTTTTAAAGTATTTGTGAAACTTGGTACTAATAACTACGTTCTGATGGCAAAACTGTACTGCTGGCTCGCTATTTTGCCCTACTTAGTTGATGTTTTTGTTTTTGTTATTGTTACTGTTTTGGAGTCAGGGTCTTGCTTTGTCATCCACGCTGGTCTTGAACTCTCAAATCTCCCTATCTTTACCTACCCATGTGTAAAACCAACCTTTTAAAAATGCCCTGTCTCTATTATCTTACCTTGTTATTTTTTTTAAAAGGTCAGGTCTGTCATGTGGCATAATTTTAGGGATCCCTATTCATGTGGAAAACAGTGTGGAGAGACCCTTGGTGGAGCACTGTGAACAGCCATGGGACAATCCTCGTTTATAGACTCCATCAGCCCTCTGTAAAGATGGGCAAGGACTAACCTTGGAGTTGTGGTTGCTTGTGTGGCTGCTTGCAGAGTAATTGGGTGAGGAAGGAGGAGAAGGAATGAATTCTTTCAGGATATGGCAGAGGGAAATGATAGCAGAACTTTAGAGAAGAACCAGCTACGTAGGTCTGGTCCTTCATATGTCATTGTCTGTGTGTCCTCAGCAGGTGACTACCAGCCTGCATTGTGGAGTCCCTACCAGTGAGTTGGATGCTAGAATTTTTATTTATTTATTTTATTACATTTATTGTGTAAGGGAGAGAGGTTGTGCATGCAGTGGCTCATGTGTGAAAGTCAAGAGGACAACTTGTGGGAGTCTGCTATTTCCTTCTACCATGTGGGTTTCGGGAATTAAACCCTGGTTGTCAGGATCAGCAGCAAGCACTTTTACCCACTGAGCCATCTTGTCACCAGCCCTTGAACTTACTTTGGGAATTGTTAGGCAGACAGGATATCTTCATGTAGGGAAGAACCTAAGTGGTTCCTGTACAGGATGGTACTGTCAATTGACATAGCCTCAAGTCATCTCAGGCCATCTGTATTTTGGAATCTGATGGCCTGTTGCCATGTTTGTAAGGGATCATCTTGATTGCTGGTTAGTGTAGGGGGTCTATGACATAGTGGATGGTACCATCCCTAGGTGGGTGGGTCTGGGCTGTATATGATAGCTAACTGAGCATGATCCAGGGAACGATTAGGATTTTTTCTTTCCTCATCTGTTAAATGGATATATTTGTATTGAGTTTCCATTTTCTGTCATTTTACAATGTGCCAGATATCAGTTATAGTGCTTGGAGGGATATGGGGTTTGAGCTTTTCCTAGGATACACTGTCAGCTGTGTGCTGGCTAGTCTTATGTCAACCTGACATACACACTGGAGTTATCTAAATGGACAGAACCTTAACTGAGAAAGTGCCTCCATAAGGTCCATCTGTAAGGCATTTTCCTAATTACTGATGGAGAAGAGCCCATTATGGGTGATCCAATCCCTGGGTGGGTGGTCCTGGGTTCTATAAGAAAGCAGGCTGAGCAAGCCATGAGGAGCAAGCCAGTAAGCAGCATCCCTCTAAGGCCTCTGCATCAGCTTCTGCCTCCAGGTTCTTGCCCTGCTTGAGTTCCTGTCCTGATTTTTAATGATGAACTGTGCTGTGGAAGTATAAGCAAAATAAACTCTTTCTTTCCCAACTCGCTTTTTGGCCATGGTGTTTAGTCATAGCAATAGAAGCCCTAACTAAAACACTTGTCATTGTTTATCTGTCCTTAGATACTGTTTCATCTTAGTTACCAATTCTTTGTAGAATCCCTAACTAAGGATTAGGACTAACTAAATTAGGGCTTTGTAGAAGCCCTAACTAAGTCATTGTTTATCTGTCCGTAGATACTGTTTCATCTTAGTTTTAAACTCTTTGTATTCCTTTGACTGAGGGAAATGAGAAACATGCCCTTTAAGGCCTCGCACGACTTGCCATGCTGTTTGTAGAGGTCCTTAAAGTCTCTGTGGTCCACACCTTAGCTCCTGTGGCCTGTGGTTGTCCTGATGTAACTGTGACTTTGTGGAGGATTTATGTCTAGTCTTTTCTCCCTGGCCTCAGATAGAAGTCTGTGACTGACAGGCACAGGAGCAGCTAGGGGTAGCATCCATGTGCTTCTCCCTTCCTGTAAAAATATTTACAACGTAAAAGTGACCGTCCCCGAGCTGGAAACTAGAGAACAGTCAGGAAAAAGGCACAGCCAGCAGGTGGGCAGCCAGAAAGGCCAGCTGCTGATGCACCCGCCATCCACGGCAGTAGTTAGTGTATCTTGGGGGCCTGGGCACATCACTGTTTTGTTCATTGGTTTGGACAGCATAGATCAGCTGTGTGCACCCAGCACTGACACCCGCCCCCGTGCTGGATACGGAAGAGCATGAACAGTGCAGAGAAAATGGCAAATGATGCTCAGCCTCCCTGTCCTGCTGGAGAGCTGATTTTTAAAACCTAAAATAGCTGCAGTTCTCATTTGAGAGAAAAACAAGATTTTATTTTTCTTCTAAAAACAAAGACGTCTTACTTAAGTCACAGGACATCTACTTTTCTTGGGTTTTTCATGAGTTTTTTTTTTGTCACAACTTAAGATTATTCTTTAAAACTGTGTAGTAAATCATACTTTACGATTTACTGTGAAGCTGAGGCAAAAGTAAAGGAAGCTTGAATTATATTTCTTCTATAGTGGAGAAAAGAATACTGAAGATGTTCCTGCTGTTGTTTTGTATTGTTTTCCATTTCACAGATTCTATACATAATGTGAAATACGCTTTTAATAGAACTAAGAAAATTATAAACTAAAGGGCATCACAGCTTATCTTACTGCTGATCGTTTTGACAGCATAGATGATTTTAATTATCAAGGTGATGTATCGGAGCTGACAATAATCTTTTCCAAGGCTTTTACATTGTCCAGTAGTAAATACTTTTTTCAACATTTCAAGCTACCATACTCTTTAGCCTTGACTGGGGTGTTATCTCACATTGGGATTTTATTCCTTTTAATCTCATTATGAAGAATTTCGTTTGGTCTGTGGTTCTTACTGCCGAATAGGCGCCCCCTCCCAAGGTGAACACAAGGCAGGCAGCTCCTGCGGGGTATTGACAGGAACTCTGAGGATGCCAGCAGGAGCTGCCCTTCCTGCATCACTCCTTTCCCTGAGAGAAAGCTTAGTTTTCTGTCGCTGTCTCTCATTTTCAGTTTGGTTGAGTGCTGGAGACTTAATGCTGCCCGTGAGTGCCTGGCATGTCACCTGTGAGGGCTTTTGAAGGAGGAGTGGGTGATTTTTCTCGGGTACGAGTCAGGGATGAGCTGAACCATCGCTTTGTCCTGCCCTAAGAGCATATGCACTGGAGATGGATCTTGTGGCTAATGGTGCAGTCAACTTCCAGTCTTTGAGGAGAGACCATTTTTTTCCAGAGTTATCATTCCTAATTTCCCAATAGTGTGAAGATTTATTTGCTCATGCCTCTTTCAGTAAGTACTCTTCAGTTTTTCTAAAACTTGAGTTTTTTTCTTTATCATATACACTGTAGTTTTATATGTGATTTGTTAATTTCATGTATACATTGAAAGGATAAAGCTCGCTAAATGATGCTTTATCTTATATGAAGCGTGTCTCGTTGTTTTCTCTTGGTGAGGGGGGAGAGAGTGAACACTTAAGACATCAGGCAAAGTATGTAATGAGTGAGGAACTTAGAAACTGTGTATATATAGCTGCTTAAAATCCTACAGGCATTGTGGCATATATTGTACAGATTTGGGAAAGTGTTTGGGTTTTCTAGTCCCTGTTCAGAGAACTGAGTGCTTAAATCTAATAAACTTAATTTGCATGCTTCATAAACCAGGCAGGCAATAGTGTGTGTTCCAGAATTAAGCTTTGCTGGTTTACCTCAGCATACGTTGTTTTTAAGATCTGCTTGCTTTAGTGCACTTTGCGCCTTTATTTTAGTTTTCCCTGACGCTTTTGTTGAATTAGAATTAGCACTAAAGCAGTCAGATCTGAGGCAACCTAAGAAAATGTGACTGTGTGCACACAAGTGTGAGTTGCTTTAAATTAGGGTCAGAAATTCCTTTTTTTTTTTTGGATTTTCAAGACAGGGATTCCCTGTAGCTTTGGAGCCTGTCCTGGAACTAGACCAGGTTGGCCTCAAACTCACAGAGGTCTACCTGCCTCTGCCTCTCAAGTGCTGGCATTAAAGGCATGCGCCACCACCCATAGAAATTCTTGAACAAGCTTCTCTTCCTGTTTCTCAATGCTACCTAGAGATGAATGTTTATTATGGAATAAAAGACAAACTTTCTGTATCTTAAACCCATAATATGAATGTTGATGTCACAAGATAATAATTATATGAGCAGAATGTCTAAGGTTAGCTGTTTTTTTTTCTTTGTATCTGTTCTGCCAAATTTAAATCAGAATTCTGTTGCTAGCCAAACACACATTATCCACATTGTTCCATTTTTTTCATATGTCTGTGCTTTCTTTATCCCATGTGCTGAGCCAATATCACAACTGATTTATTATCTATGATGATTAGATTTTGGTCTGTAAACTGCACGTTATAGGATAAAAATAGCTCGGGTTATACCATGGTCAAGTTGTTTGAATACAATCAATTCAGTGATCTCAGGGCTCCATTTTGTTTTGTTTTGTTTTGGTTTTTCTTTCACCCCTTCATTTTGCTACCACAAATATTTATTTGCTTCCTTCCATGCTCCAAGCAGCCTACTGAGATGCAGTGGGGAGTAGTGGAGAGTCAATCTCCAGCCTGCAGAAGTCTGGTAGAAAAGATGAATATAATGAAAATACACAACAACTTAAATAATGAAAGTTCCACACATAATTCACTAATGAAGCCTCTAGTTATAACCCTTAGGTTATAATGGTATTGTTCATTGCTCATGGGTGCCTTTGCTTCCTGAGAAGACAGGCAGGACAGATATCTTTCTCTATGGATGAACTCAGGTTTTCAGTGCGGCATCTGACAGCACAGTAAGACGAGAGAGACACAGCCCACAAAGCCTATTATTTATTTATGGTTTCATTTGTTTTGAGACAAAGGCATCACTTGTAGCTCCAAGATGAACTTGGAACTTCTATGTAGCTCAGGATGGCCTTGAACTCCCACCAGTCCTCCTGTGTCAGCCTCTCAGGTACAGAGATCATGTTACATACAAACATGAATGCATGCATGTATGCATGCATATATACATGAACAGTATGTATACCATGAGAAATTTCAGGAATTCAGAGGTGATGCTAGGATGTTTTCTAGTCTGGATGATTAGCTGACGTTTCTTGAAAAGAACCTCCTAAGTGATTTGTGAAAAGCAAATAGGACTTTGATAAGCAAATAAGGTGGATAAGGCTTTCCGTATAAAGGGATGGGATAAAATAAGACAAGGGGCGGGGGATTTCAAGACACATTGAAGGACTAACAAAGAAAAACAGAAAGAAATCATCTAGAAGATAGTTACAAGGAAGTGGAAGGAAGCTGGTGGAATCAATCAGTCCAGATCATTGAGGGGCTTTAAATACCTGTTAAAAGATAGCGTGAACTAAAATGGTGATTGCCAATATTTCACCAAGGAAGACCTTTGAGGAAATAATTGATCAACACTTTTGAGGAGAGTGAGCAGAGGACAGCCTGGAACCCAGATTCAGCTGGCTCTGACATTGCAGTGCAGGTAAGAAATGGAGATGACCCGAGTGTCAGTGTTTATCTGTTCCTTCCGTGTTTAGGGTTCAGAGGAGACTTGTGGTCCTGCCCAGAACTCTCCCAGCAAGCATCTTCAGAATGAAGAAGCCTTTAGGACTCCCCTCTGAAGTCTCAGGGTGCTCACTTTCCAACTGGCTTCACAGCCAAGGTTTCCTGAACTATTAAGAAAGACATGGGCCAGGTGGTGGTAGCACATACCTTTAATCCCAGCACTCAGGAGGCAGAGACAGGCGGATATCTGAGTTTGAGGCCAGCCTGGTCTATAGAGTGAGTTCCAGGTTAGACTCCAAGGAAGACCTTCAGAGAGCATGAACACTCTTAACACTTTAAAAATGGAAAAATAATAATAATAGGAAAGGGTGCAGATTTTGCTTGACATCACCACAAATATTTCTGAACTGATTTTTAGATTTATGAATAAATGATTATTCCAGTCTCTGAGTTAAATATTTAAAACTTAGTTCCCTTTTAGAATCCATGTATAATGGAGAGCTGATTTTTTTCTGAGCTGGTCCTTTTCACTCTTCATTTCCGACTTCTAATGCATCATAATTATTGTTCTTATCCTGCCCTTATTCAGTTCCCTGCATGAGAAATTATTTGAGCGTTGCCCGCAACTCTTCTGCGAGAGAAGAAAAGGAAATTCCGTGTGTGGGTCTCAGCAGGAGAAGAGCTGATGCAGCTTAAAATAATGCCGAAAAAGAAGCACCTCTCTGCAGGCAGGGTGCCCCTGATTCTCTTCCTGTGCCAGATGATTAGTGCCCTGGATGTGCCTCTTGATCGTGAGTACCAGCAGTTTACATTTCTTAGGCTGGGAGGCAAACCTTCCCGGTATCTACCACCACCCTGAACTGTGTTGACGAGGAAAGTGTCTGCGAGGCACAGAAAAGCTAATCAAAATTAATTTGGCTTTCACCTTCAGCACCTGGTGTTTTAGGAAGACACTGCAGAGAAGGCCATGGAAATGGCTGGACAAGCTGTCCTCTCTTTTTCATCATCTCTCTTTGCCTCAGGTGTCTTTTTGTCCGGTGGCGGGAGTGGTCTGAGGAGGGGCTGGCACAACTGCCCTGATCCTCCCAGTGGGCAGCCCCCTGCGGAAGGACCCTGTGAACCACTTTACAAGAAGGATGCAGATCCTCACTTATTGTCTCCCTTCATTGCTGAGGCATCTCTGAAAAAACAGAGAAAGAAAACAAGAACATAGAGGATGGTGTCGCCAACATTCTGCCCCTTTGTGTCCCCAGATCACCCATACTTCATACCTTGTTTCTTCTAATTCAGACAAACAATGTCATTTCACTTTCTCGTTTTGCGCACTCAATGTGAATTTAATTATAAGAATAGTAAGTCATCGACAAGTCCAGTGAATAGTCTTCTTTGGCTTAAACTATGTGGTCACAGACCAAGGTGCAAAATTTTTGATACTGAGGCAAGACCTGAACACTCCCTGAAAGGAAGCAACAAACGGGGGCTACTGCGTCTCTCTCCTTTATTTCCTCCAAAGTAAAACGTGCACCACAGCCTTTCTGGCCCAAGTGGTTTGTTTGTAGACAATGAAGAGAACATTGGGCTCCAGCTGGATATATTCCTGCAGCATGAAGCAGAATTTCAAATCTGAGCAATTACTGTACTTCACAATTGATTTACCCTTTATCCCCAGTCTACATTTCCTCTTTAAAGCCATTAGCTTCCTGAGTAGAACATCTGTTTGGCAAGCTTTCTAAGGTGCATGAAAGAACGGTTTCCCGGGGCTATGCAATTGCTGGGGTCTCCTTTTCCACCACAGAAATTGCAACTGCCCACTGGAAGACAAGGCAGGGTTTCTGGCATACTCTGCTCACTGCCTGGGCTGTGCACCTCCACACAGAATGCCACATTTTCATTTTAAGAGTTATTCATCCAGTGACCTTAATTTAAAATATGTACATGTACATTTAATTGAAATGTGCATTTGCCTGAGCCTATCGGAGCAGGAATATTTAAGTAAGCATTTGCTCTAATAGGTGCGCTGGAAAGAGGGAAAGGCAGTGAGGAAAATGCTTTTGTTCTCTCTTGTGTTAAATATATTCTTCCTTAATCTGACCACTCAATCTAACTATCAGGGGAAACAGGCACCTAGGGCTAACTCAATTATGGCAGCTAATGGAGAAGAGGCACAACCGTGATGAAAAGAAAGTCACGGGTAACCTAGGCTCTCCTGCATTAACCTTTGCAAGTAGTAGTGACAGGCAGCCCTGCAGAATGATTGGAAATGCATGGAAACATGCCCCTGTTCCACACACCCTTTCTTCGGTACACACAATCATCCTACATCCTCAGTCTGGGTGACCGAGAATGCCAAAGCAGAAATATGCTAATGACATAAAGCCATCTTGGAGAGTAACCATAGAAATGTATGAACCAGAAATCAGTGTTGGATTTGACTTGGACAGAGAGTGGTAGCAATCGCTCATTGTTAGGCATCATTATCATATGCGTCGTGGTGTCTGGGATAATATCAGGCCCTACACAGAAAGTGACAACTCGAATTAATTGTAGATTTCATCTGTTTTTCAAATTGACCATAATTATCAGTGCAGCACAATGTGTATGGGATGGAATTAGCTTATGCTTACTCCTGGAAGTGAAGTGCACCCCCCCCCTTTTTTTCCCTACAGCATTGCCTTTGTTCTTCCATATGCTGGTGTGAGAAGCTGCTGCAGGGGCAGACAAAACTATGAGTGTCCGCTTCTTTCTCTTGTAATGTCACAACTGCAACTTTTACAGTACGGTTTTTATTCTAGGTCAAACCAAGTAGACAAGATGCCCTTCTTATCTTTAGGGTGCTAACATTCTCATCACTAACATCTGATTTTCTTTAATCTTCTCTGCCCACTCACCTGCTGATACTGATGGGGAAAAAGCAAAGCTCCTTGACGACTGTAAGTGAATTTCCACAAATTACTAGGCAGTGTGAAGATGTGGCTGTGTCCTTGTTTCTTGAATTAAGAGTGTGAATCAAGCAAACAACACCACGCTTCGTGATGAGTGTCTTTCTAAGCATGTTGTTTACTGTAGCCAAATACCTCATTTGAATGCTAAGGTAGAAATGTACTATATAACCCGCATGAATAATGGAGATTCTGATGCTACCTTTGCCAACCTGTTCTTCTACTAATATACTAGCTGTATCTGTATCTGATGTAACTCAATGAGAAAATTCAAAATGTTGCAGGGAGGTTCATTTGTTTTTCTTATACAAATGTCAGCTGGAACAGACACACATCTTTTGCAGTTTTGGAAGTGGGTAGCATACAGAAGCCTCTCTCAAGTTCCTCTTCTGTGACTTTAGCTTTCAGAACTGGGTAGAATAGTGGTCCTAGGTGCTGTAAGTAGAAAAACCCTGCAAATTAGAAGATTGCTTTGACATACACAGAAGGCAGAACATTTCGGCTAATTGTTCATTGGAGGCTTCCTAGGAGTAAAAAGTTCTGCTGCTTCTGACAGCTGGTTAGCCTTTATCATCTATTGAAGAGATGGTCCCTTCTCAGATATTTTCCTTTGATGTTGAATTAAACAGAGAAATCTTGGTAAGTCACTTATTACTACAAAGCATTTGTTAATTACCATATGACCTAAGCACCGTTCAGAAACGATAAGTCCAGATGGCAAACTCCTGGCACAGCTGCAGGCACAGGAGGGGAAGCCCTGCATTTGCAACCAAATTTGCATGTCTGACACTCTTAGACCCCACTTCATTCCCCTCAAGAAGAACTGAACTGAATGACTCCTAAGAATCCCTTCTGTCAATATCTTTGTTCACCGTTTTGATGGTGTAGCACCTCAAGAATTCCTTTCATTATCCCAAACACTGTCCTCCCAAAACCTGAGGTTGATCACTCCAAAATGAAGCTGGCGAAAATCGGAATCCCAAAGCAAAACTGAACAGTCCAGCATTGGTATCTATGAAAACTTTTACACAAAATGTGTCACTAATTCTCCCAGTTACAGTTGGAGGCCAAGTCAACTTTTGAACCTCCCTCCCCTCTGAGGGCTTACAGGAGTTGAGCCTTAAGTCTCCCAGCTAATAAAAGACAGAGATTCACTAACCTCCAGACAGAACTGCTGACTAGCATTGGAACTTGACAAGATAAAGGCAGGAGGACCCAAAGTGCCTGATGCAGGGAGGGGGTGGGGGGAAGCAAGCTGGAGCAGGACTGCTTTGTTGCACAGTCCCAAAGATGCCCCTCACTTTGCAGCACAGGCCAGGGTTCTCAGCCCTAGCATGTTAGCACTGGGGGCCTGGTAAGACATCCTTGGCCTCTCCCTACTACAGGTAACCATTCTACCCCAACCCCAGTTGTGGCAATGGGAACTTTCTCCAGATGGCCAAAGGTCCCTGGAAGAGCAAGGGCAAATTGCTCCTGTTGCAAACTATGACTCTGTGAATAACTACTGCTGAAGATGTTCTTAGCACAAGCAGAAACTAGGTGAGAATTAGTCTCTGCTTGGTGCCTTCCTGGTCAAGGCAGAGGTTGAAGTCTGTGGTCTCTCTAGTGCCCTCCCTTGCTAACAAGAATCCTGATCTCATAGAGGAAAGACACTGTGGTGGTCTTAGAGCAATTTGGATAATGCTCAAGGTCTCTAGACTGGCTTTCCTCACATTGAATTGCTCTGAGTCCAAACAGTTACCTTCAAAGGTTCACAGTAAAGGTAATAATTGGAGGAACACAACAGAAACATCATCTCCTAAAAAGGAGAATTTCAATCCCATCAATTGCTGAAATAAGAGTGTTTTCTCTTCATTCCTAATTAATCTACCTCTTAGCTCTGATAAGGCATGTCAAGGCTCTAAGTTTAACAGTATTTTAAATATGAGCATGTCAAAAGTATGTTTCCCTGAGATATACTAATTTACATAATTAGCATATTAATGAGCTCTATGTCAGTGACTGTATTCTAAGAGTCAAATCTACCTCATAACTTATATTGAAACAAAAGAACCATGAATTTCTCATTGTTGCATCAGAAAAACAGTGTTTGAATATCAGATTTGGACTAGTAATCATTTTCCCAGACTTTTGGTATGGGAAAATGAAATTTGCAAGTGTGTGTGGTGTAGATAAAAGGAAGTTCTGTCCTGACTTCCCAACTTTAGATGAGTTTTAGTTGAAAACTTAATGAGGATTTACTGCTACAACAAAAGTTACTAGGAATATTTGTGGCATATTTAGTCTAAGGCAAGTGATTTTAACATAGAAAAAGTGGCTGCTATCATGACAGTAAATCATTTATTTCTTTACATTATTCTCCCTTTTACAATTAAGTGGTACAACCTCCAACCATCACTCAACAGTCACCAAAGGACTACATTATTGACCCTCGGGAGAATATTGTAATCCAGTGTGAAGCTAAAGGGAAACCTCCTCCAAGGTAAGCATGCTTCCTGCTTTGGATAGCATTTAAAATGGTAGACAATCTCTATAACTATAGAAATGTTTGGAATTTTGATAGAATAGAGATGATCATGCAGAGTGAAGTCTTTTTCAGTTGGATATTTCTCAATATGACTGACAGCATACTCTTCTGTTTATCTAACTAACTCCCGGCTTATTTCAGCACTTTAAAAGTGTTTAATGTGTCTTTTTAGGTCCTGCATCTCTCTAAAGTTCCAGTTATAGGTTCATTGTCTCATCTCTCAGATTAATTGCAGCTCATTTACTAAAGCCCAAATTTTTGCACTTTCCTATTCATGCTTTCCCATAAAATACTCATAACTTTTGAGGCGATAAAGACCCTCTAATCTCGGTTCTGACAACAGTGGTTTATGACAAGGGAAAACACATTTTATCTGGGATTCTTTTTCTTATAGATTGAAAAGACAGAGAATAGTTTGAGTTGATGGCTTCTACAAACTCTCCTACCTATCTCTCTACTGGCCATGGAAGAGTCCTAGACTGTTCTTTGTACTTATCAGGGCTCTCTATGTATATCTCAGCCTGAGCACTTCATAATTCGGTCTAAACAAAATATAATAGAGATAGGGAACTGAGGGGAATCTGCTGGACTGTCATCCATAGCACTCCAGAGTGTCACACAACAGTTCAGTAGTATGAGGAATTCTATAGCGCTTGATTGTTAAAATATAAGACATTAAATAACTTTTACTTTGTTAACTCTCATGATTGTTAAATTGCAACTAGGTACGCTAATTTAAATATAATAAGAGGATAAGTGTTTTAGGTTTTTGCACATCTATATATCGTGAGCTTTATTAAACTAGAACCGGAGGGGGACCAAAAGCTGCCTGGCTCTAGATACGTATGCATATCAACACTTCCATCAATGCTTTACATCGAAACAGTAGCCCCGACATATTGCCAAAAGCCATTTGCAAAGAGGCCCCCCCCCAGTGTGCCCTTCACCTTCATTCTTCTTGTCAGTGGTTAGTGGTGATGACATTTTGCTGTGAGAATGATCCTGTGTGCTTTGGGATGCTACCTGTATCTTTGCCCTCTGCCCACGAGATGCCTGTAGCCTGTACCGCCTGCCCTAGCTTTAACAAGCATAAGTAGTAAGACAAGAAATCCAAGTTGGAAAACACAGGGAAGTTTGACATGTATGTCGCCGTCACTGAGGTTTGACTAATTAGAAAGTAATTAATTACATGAGCACTGTGACATCTATAGAAGGGCATCTTTTATAGGACTAAACTGAGAAAAATAAATCTGGGTTGACAATTTGGCATATCTTCTAAAAATTTGTATGATTATTTCTAGAATTAAAAATTCTAAAAATATGCCTTATGTAGACTTGCTATTTTTAATAACTAAAACATTTAATAACAACATTTAAGATATGCAGTCTTAACTCTCCTCCCAGCCTCCAGTTTATATTTGGGTAACTTGAAACAGATCTGATCAATTTTCCACTCAAAGATAATACAGTGGTTCTGGAGGCCTTTCTTGTTCCATTTCAGCCTAGAATACATTTTTATAGATAGTTCAACTGTGCATGAACAATGGGGTTAACAATAAAATGTTAATAAAGTTCAGAGACTATACCGTAAAGAACTGGTTTTTTAATATTTTTGAGATAAATGGCAGGCAATTTGTGTTAAATTTGAACTGATTTTAAAAGATTTATATGCCTCAAAATGTAAAAACATCACATTGTTTTCTGTGTTGTGATTTAATTTAATATTTTAAGCAAGGAGGCCTTTTATTAAATATCAAAATCTAACAATTATTCTTGGAACCCCATAAAGCCCAAGGTATTTTAAGGGGACTATAACCCTATTTTTCTAGACCATTAACGAGCTTAATCCTTGATGTGTTGGGCAGCTTCTCCTGGACTCGCAATGGAACTCATTTTGATATTGACAAAGACCCTCTGGTCACCATGAAGCCTGGCTCAGGAACACTCATCATCAACATCATCACTGAGGGGAAAGCAGAGACCTATGAAGGAGTCTACCAGTGCACAGCAAGGAACGAGCGTGGCGCTGCCATCTCTAATAACATTGTCGTCCGCCCATCTAGTAAGGGAGATTTGTCCCCCAGACATGACCACTAAAGAATAGTGACCATTTGCAGTTGTGGTTATTTTGAAAACACTTAAAAGTACATATCTTTTAAAGTTATAGGTAAAGAAATTGGAATTCATCATGAGACTTTCCATTCATAGAAATAGCTTCTAGTCAGTAGTTTTCTTTCCTTGTGTATATGTATATAAAACCAGCTTAGTCTGAAATTGATATCAATATATGATATATATTGTCTTATAAGTCTTATAAGTGAGTATACATATATAATACTGTATGAAATTCAAATGTGCATATATTTACTTATTTAGCAAATATGCTGACATATGTGTTTTTCCCATTCTCTGTGGAGAACATGCCTGTATCAAAGCCAATGTATTAATGTAAATTATTAGGCAATGGATTAATGGCTTGAATCACATGATCAATGATAATGATTATTATTATATGCTAACATATAATAATAATAAAGGAGATTTTTCTTTTTTCTCCTATTATAGTTTGCTTTTTACAAAAAAACTCTAACACTTTATTTAAAAGTAGTTCTCTTATTATTCATTGTATGTAAATTCTAAGTTACCGTTTTCCAGAAACTTTGGGTGCCTTTCTTTGTATTGTGGTCTTCTTTTTATTTTCACATGAAGACATAATTCAGAAACTTTTTGGTTTTTACTTACCAGGGTCACCCTTGTGGACCAAAGAAAGACTTGAACCAATCACACTTCGAAATGGTCAGTCATTGGTACTTCCCTGTAGGCCTCCAATTGGATTACCACCAGCCATAATATTTTGGATGGATAACTGTAAGTCTTATCACTATGAGTTTTCTTCAATCTTCTTGTAGTTATTTGTTGTCTTAACACCTTACTTCCTCTTAAGAGTCATAAAGTGCTTCAGAAATGATCGATAGGTGCTCAGAGAAACAGCTGCTTAGTGATGTTAGTACCACGCCACATCATTCATTCTTAGTGACATTAGTACCATGCCACGTCATTCATCCTTAGTGACATTAGTACCACGCCACGTCATTCATTCTTAGTGACGTAAGTACCATGCCACGTCATTCATTCACTGTGCCATGTGCTGCTAGAGATTAACAACAACAACAACAGAAAATACAGTGACAACCAGGCTTCCTTCCTAAACGACAAGGATACGCTGAGGAGGAAAAGGAGGCAGACAGTAAATGCAACTTGAAAATCTCTACCAGTCAACAATAAATTTTATGGAAGAAAATAGAGCAGAAATGTGAACCCCCCCGTGCTAATTAGCCAGGCTTGAGAAGGTACAGGAGTGACGACCGGCATATCTGTGTGGAAAGGGAGCTTTGGTGCAAACCCTAGGGAGAAGCATCCCTAGGGTGAAAGAACAGAAAACAAACAAAAAAGCGACCATAGTAAAAGAGCCAAAGGGAAGAAGCATGAGAGCAGTGTCAGGGGATCAAAGGGACTCAATGGGAAGGCTTTTTTTTTCTCTCTCTGAATGAAGTAGGAAAATGTTGAAGGGGCACATTTATCTGAAATAAAATAATTAGTAAGAGGGTCATTTCCATTATGGGAGGAGAGCACGAAGAGCAAAAGAGAAGTGGGGGAGGGGCCACGATGTGGCTCAGCATGTGGCTAGTGGCAGACCACTAGCCTAGACTCCATAAGGCCCTAGGTTTAATCCCCAGCACTTGAAAAAGAGAGGGGAGTGGAGGCCAATTATGTGTGCCTTGCTGCAATCAAGGACATGGTTAATGGTGACTTGGACTTGAGAGGCAGCAGTGGAATCGGTCTGACTCTGGATATGATGTGAGGTTAGAGCCTCCACAGGGGTAGAGATAGGAATACGAGGAGAAGAATCAGGGATGAATATAAAGATTAGAGACCAAAAACTGATTGAAAAATAGGAGAATCCTTTCCTGAAACCTCAAAGGCTAGTAGCGGAGGAAATCAGGTTACTTCTATTATTTCATATCTTTAGGGTTTCTTTTTTTTTTTTAAATCACCCAAAACAGCTAATATTTATTGAACCTTTACTGGGTTCCTTTGCAAAGAATATCACATAGATTTCTTTGCCAAGGATATCACATGGATTCTCTGGGATGTGGCTTACGACCAGCTGAGGCATATCCAGTCATCCTCTCCATCTTCCTGGCATGGAAGCTGGAACAAGGAGAAATGACATTTGCTAGAAAATTTCAAATGTGTCTACTTTTGACCTAGTCATTGACAGAAATATTTATTGTTGTAACCCCCACCCACCCGAGCTATTGTGTTAGCATGCTATCTCGGAGGTGGCACAAATCTTGGCTTAGAAACTAAGGAGCCAGTAAGAGGTCCAAGGCATGCTCATACCAGTATGCTCAGCAAAGGTCGGAGGTGTGAGGCAGGGGATAAGCCGGGGCTGCAGTCAGCAGGGTCTGAATTCTAGTGTATAAAAGCATAGGAAACAACCATGGGCTGAATGAGATAATTTAGACATTTGCTACTGGAGGTAGAGAACTGAGCCGTGGGGCTAACACAGGAAAAAAAAATCAAATGAGAAGGGATAGTGGCCGAGGCCGAAAGAGTCCCTAGAGGCATAGCATGGTGTTGCACGGAGCAGGTGGAGAAGACAGGCTATGAAAATAGTTACGGCTGTGGAGTGAAGCTGATGGAGAACATGAGCCCTGGGAAGTGACTGTTAGATCCGCAACAAGAACACCGCTGTGACCTTGAAAGAGACCTGTAGATGGAATGGCGGGACCGTGTGCAAAAGATTTGCACAAACTATCCTATTCTCAGAGACCTGACTCCCTCTGCAGTCACAGGCTGCAGACCTCACTGAGGGGAAAATCAGCGTCTTAACACTTCATATTCATTGTTGACTCATGAAACCACTCAAAGAAAGTGTCACAAGCCGTGAAAAAGAAATCTATAAACAAATAAATGAGCAAATATGTGCTCCCTTTATTTATGTGGTAGCTCTTGTGGATTTTGAGGCATATGGAACAAATCCAATATAAAGGAGTGATGTATGGCTTTGAGAGTAACACTCTTCAAATATCACTATCAAAATTAGATGCATTAATCGTTCTTATTCAGAAAAGATTTCTTGTTTGCTTAATAAAGAAGTATGTCACATGGAAACTCTCCAAATAATCTGAATACATCGCTAATGCTTCCTGCATGGCACAGCTGACAATATGTATGATTTCATAAATTTTAAAATGGCAGCAAACCATCCGCCTTTCAAATGAGCTTGCATCTGAAATATGAGGAGAAGCAGAATCCCTGCAGCACGCTTGCTTTATGCATCATAAAAATATCCCTATCTGCATATCTTTTCTGCAAGTGTAATACAAAGACGCTCAAGGGCAACCTCATGCACCCTATTGATGTCCTGCTGCCTCACATCTGCGCTACCAGCGTCCATCAGCCATGTAAGTCAGGAGGAGAAACAAAAGACAATACATGTATGTCTTCGGTGCCTGGGATTCATTAAATAAATGTACGTTTTCTGGGACAAGGTCTCACTGTGTAGCCCAGACTGATGTTGAACTTCTTATGTAGTACAGACTTGCCTCATCTTGTAGTCCATCCTCTTCAGCCTTCCAAATAGCTTGGATTTCAGGCATGCACCACCCTGTCTTGCTCTCAGTGTACATTCTTTTCCTCAGTGTCTTAAAACCATGCCTATCCGAGAGGATTCATGTTTTAAGACTATAAACTTATAAGCCTCCACCTTGATGGAAACTTGAGCAACACAATTCCTTGGGCTCTGACCGCCAAAGTTACTGCTGGGTTTTAACTACAATTTTGCATTTTGTGAAAGAAACGTTAGGTTAGATACCTGCTGAGGGACTAACACACATCCTTGCCTCGAACTGAGGAGATCCCATCAGCATATATGACACCCAGCCTGATGTTGCTGGGACGTGTGACTTTACCTGGGAGCTGAAGAAATCATAGGTCAGGCTCTGGGAACTGAGTCAGGAGCTTCGGGATGCTTTCTGATGGTCAAATGTAACATTGTACACAGATCAGTGGCTCCCACCTCTCCTCATTTCTCAGCCATGTACGAAATCCTCTCATCGTGCCCGAGGCTAGCTCCTTACCTGCTCCTGAAGGAGGATGATCATTCTGGAAATTGGAATGCCAGTGTGCTGATGACTGATATTTAGCCCTTCCAAGGTGTTTGAAGGAGCCCTTGCCAAAGGGTGGACGCCTGTCCATAGCTTCAACATTAAACAAAAAGTGTCCTCCCTCCTGTGGCTTTAATTTTAGTACAAGGAGATGGCCATTATGCATACATATAATGAGTAGAAAGTGTCACAAGATGGGCTGTACATGAGGTGAGGGAAACCGGGTCTGGCTTCCCAGCAGCAGATCATCGCATCAAATAGAGGCCTCACGGCTTCTGTTTAACAGGTGTTTGCTGCATGATTCATGATTAGATTGTAAACTCACACCAGACTAGGTGACTGTTATGCTGGTCTCCTTGATCAAAGCCTAATTTATGATGACATGTAACTCATGTTAATATCCTTACAAACTTTTCTGACGTGTTTTCACGTCAATTAGAGACCAATTCAGATGCCAGGAAACATGCAAGTCTGTTACAAGGCATTTTTTTTGTTTCTCCATTCTTAATGAAATATTTCGCTTCATAGCTCTAGTCCTATTGCTGCTTCAAGCTCCAAGAAATCAGGATCGGCCAGGTCTGGTGGACTGTCTGTGTATCCCACATCTTAAAAACACAAACCAAAACCAAAAATAAAGCAACAACAAAAATAAAACCAGTTTTCTTTACTAAAAGACCTGTGAGAAATATGTCATTTTTTCAGGTGAAGTACAGAGGTATTGGTAGATGGTTGTCTGGCTGCTGTGGAGATAGAAAGACCTGAGTAACTCTCTGTCTTCCTCCAGCCTTCCAAAGACTTCCACAGAGTGAGCGGGTTTCCCAAGGCCTGAATGGAGACCTTTACTTCTCCAATGTCCTCCCAGAAGACACCCGTGAAGACTATATCTGCTATGCCAGATTTAATCACACTCAAACCATACAACAGAAGCAGCCTATTTCTCTGAAGGTGATTTCAGGTGAGAGCTCGGCCTTCTGGGTCTCTTTCTGTGGTGTTTACATATGTGAAGCTAATGATTAGCAATTAAATATGGTTCTGACTCTCAGGTAAACCAGTTCAGTGGTCAGGAGAATCCCTGTGAAGCTCGCTAAAGCCTTAGCTTATGTGCTTAAAAAAAAGCATGCATACTCTAAATATTGTATTTTGCATTTTTCACTGATTGCTAGTCCTGTTTCTATGGCAACCTCCTGACTCTGTGGTGTTCTGAGCATTGGCGTAGGCATTCTGCCTCACAATGCCTTTGATTGGCATTTATCCTATAGTTCAAGATGGGGTTGGGGTGGCGGAGTGAATGAATGAGTGAGTTAGCCAGTAGGATGCCAAGCACTGTGTTTACCTGGAAGGAATGGCACTTAGCATAGACGTAGGAATTTGTTTATGTCGCCCAGTGGTTTTTGACTCTTCTCTCCACTTCTATGCCTTCTTCATGATATTCTGTTTATTTCAGTGGATGAATTGAATGACACTATAGCTGCTAATTTGAGTGACACTGAGTTTTATGGTGGTGAGTTACACTGGTTGTAACTGATATTCTCTCCTTCATTGTAGACTTTAGTTCACTAACTTCACCTCCATGGCTATTTAACTTTGTTTCCTTATGAAATTTCTAATTACGTGTTTGATATCACCATATCAATGTGTGTTTCTTATGAAGCCTAGCTATACGATTTCAACCATGTCACTAAAACATTTTCCATGGTGTATGTATAATTAAACTTGTTATAATTTTTCATGTAAACCATATCATATGCTTTAGAAAAAATTCTTTCATGTGTGTTCAGAATTGTATTTCCCATATTTTGTGCTGTCTAAAACCTTTCTGCATGACCTACACATGAACTGACTGGTCATATTAACCGCTAGAATACTGATTCATCTGCACCTTCAATAACTAACATAGAAGCATCCCATAGTAGTTGTCTAACCCTCCTTAAGTTTTACATGACATTACTCAGGAGAATTAGCAACCGTATTATTCTTAGCTTTGGTAGAAACCCACTCATTGACTTCTGTGGGAACAAACTTTTAAAAATAGATCGTTCAGCTTCATTGTTTTAAGATGAAAATATATCACTAAAATAAGAAAAATATATGTAAGAATAATAAAATATATAATAAGAAAATATATCACTAAAAATAAGAAACTCTGGACATAAGGGCTTTTTAATTCCCATAGAGTTTCTGCTACATTAATTTTTTTTCCCTTTGAGATATGAACATTAGAGAACATGGCAGGATCTAATTCTCACCTTTATTTGTTTAATATAGTTCCCCAAATATTGGTATCAAGAGCATTCTCAAAGTGGTTTTTAGAGGAGTAAGGTCCCCCAACAAGCTCTAAATCCTTAAGAAAACTAATTTTTTTTTCAACAATGCCTTTTTGGTACTTCTGAGAAATGAGAAATTTACATACCACCTCTTAATTTGGTTTTAGAAGTATCAAGTAGATCATTTGTAGTTGAAACAATGAAAATCCAGTCCTATGACATTTCCACCTGAAAATATCCCAAGGACTCAGTAGGTAAGGCCACACTTTTAAGTCAGACAGGAGGCCTTCGGTGTAAATAGTTCTAAGCTTTCTGACTTAGACCCTCTTTATTTTGTCATTGAGAAACTGATTTCAATGTGTTTAGCTCTGCTAATACACTTTTCCTCTTTCTCCAAAGCGAGGGACCAAACACAGGATCTTATCCACTTCACAAACACTCTGCCATGCAGTCACCCCTTCAGCCTCTCTACTTTTAATCTTAATTCATGCCATATAATTTGCTAGAACTCTGTCAGCAATTACCTAGTTTAATTTTATTTTTCACAGATCTTGCAGTGTAGCAATCTTCAGATATAAGTCAGTGGAACTGGCTGTACTGTTATCTCCAGAACACATCAAAATACTTTGTCCACAATAATTTACTGCTGAAAAAAGATTCGAACATCTTTCAAAATACACACTTTTTGCTTCACCCTGAGCACCAGTCTTAAGGGACGTGTAGTTTCAATGAGCTGACTTTTCTACTGTGGTTTTGAAAATTGACCAGCCCACAGAAAATTAATAAAGACCCAATCCAAAATAAAGACATGTACAAAAGGCATCCTTTTGCTGGTTTACTCACACAACCAAAATTGCTTGTTTTCTTGCACACCGAATAAGTGTAAGGAGAGAGCATGTACGCATAGCTAAACAAATTTCAAAACAAGCATTAAGCGGATTTGAAACAAGATTAGAATTCTAGCCAGCTTTTGACAATGACTGTGTTCCTAGAAACACAGGTTCACAATTTGAACATCTATTGTATTTCTTGTTTGCAGCTAAGCCTAGTAAAGAAAGGCCACCAACATTTCTAACTCCAGAGGGCAATGAAAGCCTCAAAGAGGAGCTAAGAGGAAACGTGCTTTCACTGGAATGCATCGCGGAAGGCCTGTGAGTCAACACGTTCTGTCCCCATGCTCACCTCTTACCAAATATAAAATACCAATAGGCATTCTTGCCCCAGGGAGAACCATTGTCTTATGTTTGTAATTTGACCAAAATCCAGAAAACTTTACAAACATTTCCTGAGTAAACTTTGAATTCCATGTTATTGTTAAAATATTTTGATTGTGTTGTACTGCATTATCTATACTATAATCTCCTTATGGTCACTGTGCTTTAGGAAGGGGGTAAAAAGTTGCTCCTTTCTAACAAACAACCTCAGTACTCGGTAGGTTAAAAAAAAAAAAACGTCTACTTATCCTTGGTCATTTGCCTAAAGCGGGGGAGGGCAGCATCTGAAGGCAGATTAACTGGGGGTCTGCCACATGGTGCACCTCTGTCATCAAAAGCACACAGGGCATGCCAAGGCCTCAGAACCGTGGCATTGCCCCAGTTCCTGAGGACAGACTGTAAAGCCCATTTCCTGAGTCCTTGGGCAGATACAAGAGCAACTGTGAAGTTAGGTCCATATGGCAGGCAGGTTCTAGACTGTCTTCCCATAGTACCTGGCATAGAGCAAGTCCTTTTCCGGGGCACAGCTACTGCAGCTGTGAGTGGGATCCCAGAGCATGCTGCCTTCAGGTTTTATGATTTGTGCTGTCTCGGACCTGGCAATCCAGTGATCACACAAGTTTACCTTAATCCAGGAACGATTATTTTAGGATGCGCATGGAGACCTCTGCTGGCCATGTCAGGAAATCACACCCAATGTGAGAAGGCCTTCAGCTTAAAAACTTAGAACATTCTTAAAGATACGTTAAAACAATGTCCCTTTTCCCATGCTTTGTTGATACCCATAGGAGGCCTGCCCCTTTCTGAACAGAAACAGAGGAGGAGTGGATTGGGGTTGGGGGGTGTGGCAGGAGGGAATGGGAGGAGAGAAAGGAGAGGAAACTGCAGCTGGGATGTAAAGTAAATAAATAAATTTAATTAAGAAAATCAGTCTTTTCTAACAGAATTTTTCCAACTTCCATTTTGTTTTTAGTCAAGCAACAACATGACATTTAACTAGTTTTATATCTTAGCACATTTAACGTTTTCAGATTAGGAACGTTGATTTTTTTTTTTTCTGTAAAGTATGGTGTTGTAATTTGGAAATATATATAAAGAAAACCTGAAGGAACTTTGAAATTTCAAAGTAGGGACTATACTGCTTGCAAAGCAGGGACTGTTAGGCTTGGCATTAAAGCATGCATAAATCTTAAGGATTGTTCAGTAGAGCGGGAGTCTTCCATGACAATCGCTGGCTTTGCTCAATGTCACCTATAACACCAGTGTCTAGCCCATTCCTCTCTTGCCTCATCTGAAACAGTCAGTCTAACTATAAGGAAACATGTGTTGTAGGTTTCACACATGACTGATCTCACATCTTTACACGTTCACCACATGCTTTAATTTTAACTTTAGAAACTGCTCCATCACGTTTATACGCTGTCATTATGTTCACCCAAACAAACCAAAGCCATTGTTACACACATATCTCTTGCATCTCTGATGACAAATATAGAGATGTCTTAAAGTTCTAGATCAGCCTTACTTTTGTACTATTTTCTTATACACATGGCTTAGTGTACACACACACGCACACACAGACATGTTTCTGTTGAACAATTTTTTAAATTTTACCTCACAAAAAATTTTTAAAGGCATTATATGAGTTGATCGTTCTTCTCATTAAGACAACTGGAGATGCTAAGGCCCAAGGAAGTCAGGGAACCAAGGTCAGAGAAGAATTTAAGTGAAGCTCTGAGACTTTGAGAAAGACCTAACTCCATGCAGTATTCTGGCTTTTCATTAGCAAGCCATTTGTTTGGATTTTTCTGACTTAAAAGGATTAAAATTGAGTGAGAAGAGGTGTAACATTAATCTGGCCTATTATTACCAATTGGTATAATGATATTTTAAATTTTCACTAATAATGAACTGAAGAAAATGATTTTAATTCATTAATCATTTAGTTCCCATCACGAGTGTCTCATAAAACAGGAAGTTTCATCAATTTGATGGGTAAACATATACACGAGTCCAGAGACACTGGTGTGTGTATGAGTTCATTCACTATATATTTTTGACTCTAGCTGATGGGGGATTATAATGCAAAATGACTAATTTAATAATAATTCTCTTGACTGACATAGTAGAAGTCTCGAGAGCATCTTACTGATCAGAACTTGAAAGAAAAGATTAGCTCCCTTTAGTAAAGTGATCCATGCTTGCAGCACAGTATCCCTGAAGGCAAACTTACGGTATGCCAAAAATTAGTATAGTCCTAGCTATTTGAAAATTGAAATTGTTCCAAGTACAGGTTTTGAGTATTATTTATAAAAATGTGATGTTAATTAATGGGTCTATATGTTTGTCATTATCTTTGTGCAAAGAATTGATTACAAACGTGCATGAGAATTGACTCTCACAGCCACAGGCAGATTCGTCCTTTGTAGCTTCGTTACTTATTTATCCTCTCAGGCCCACGCCAATCATTTACTGGATCAAAGAAGATGGAACACTTCCTGTCAACCGGACATTCTATCGGAACTTTAAGAAAACCTTGCAGATCACTCAGGTTTCAGAAGCAGATTCTGGAAATTACCAGTGCATAGCGAAAAACCCATTAGGAGCCGTGCATCACACCATCGCGGTCACAGTTAAAGGTATAACTCCATCTCAGATGCATCCCCTTGCTTCTGTAGAGGCTCCGAAGCACCCGTTGACTGTGCCTTGGATTGCATTCTTCGGTCATGAGGAGTTTAAATTTATGTTCACTTTCACAGTGTCATGAAGCTTTTCTCATTTCTATTGTAATCGCATCCAGGCTATATTGAAAAAAACCACTCCTTCGAATCTTCCTCACAGAACTGCAATTAGAAAATGCAGAAGGAATGATAAAAGTAGAAAATCACAATGATAGGCCCACAGCGGTAATTGCTTCAGGCAAGATCCAGGGAGGAATTCTAAAATTGGTGGCTGAAAACAACTTTAAGGAGAAGCAGGATATTTGCATAGCTTCAAAATGTTCCTCTATCCAAAAAACAAACAAACAAAAAACGCCTAGTGGCTAGGTCAGTTTTAATGTATGTCCACTAACTCTTTAATATTTCTTCCTGGAGATGAAAGTTATGTCCTGTCTTGAGAGTGGGATATATAGTGAGTGACCAGCTGCCAATGAACGGAGAGTAGAACACTGGAGAGCAGTCATTTTGCAGTGGGAGTACCTGGCAGATAGTGCCTTAACCCAGGAATGAAGCTGCGCATCACTAATAATAAGTCACTGTGGTCTTGGAGTGGGGTGATCAGGAAGGACCCATCACCACGGTGATATTCTTACAGCCCCACACCAGGAGTTAATCCTGGCGCACTGATGGGCATTTTATCAAAGCCAACTAACACTCCTCAAAGCTGTCAGATCATGAAAGAAAAAAGAGACTGAGGAGTCTCCCTAGCTAAAGAGGCTCAACCAGTGGAGATGGTGTGGTATCCAGGTCAGGACAATTGTCACTTCCTGTCTCATATACAGCCACAATCCAGCTGTATAAAACCTAGATAGTAGAGGAACATGAGCAAAGGGGTATGGGACACTGTATTCTATCTTTGCAACTTTTCAAAAATGAACAGTTTTAAAATTGTTTCTCCATTTTATAATTAGATAGTTCAGAGTTCAAAGTCATGTGATCTTCTATACTTTTTATAAAGTTTAAAGAATTATTTGAGACAACTCATATTTTTTTTTCCATTCTAAAAAGTGAGACTAATGGGTCTTTTACAAAACCCTTTTAATCTACTGCAACTGTCCATGTATTTTTTTTTTTGGTACTTGGATGGGAGACCATCCATATATTCTTGAGTCAGCTTTTCTTGTCTCTTCTTCTCTCAATAAGCGGCTCCATACTGGATTGCAGCGCCTCAAAACCTTGTCCTATCCCCAGGAGAGAATGGCACCCTCGTCTGCAGAGCTAATGGCAACCCCAAGCCCAGAATTGCCTGGTTAACAAATGGAGTGCCAATAGAAAGTAAGTATTCTTCATTGTCTTTAATGGAAGGTTATTTTCAAGGTACACCTGTATCTCAGCAATAAATGCATGGTGTTGAAATAATTCGTGTTTAGGATGAAAGCTGAATACAAAGCTAACGGGGGCACTAAGTCCCCTTCAAAGCTTTTTATTGCCTTTGGACAGTTATTTAGACTTTAAAGAGTTAATTGAAATAAATTTTAGAAAGAACTCATGAGAATAATTGTACGTGTATTAATGGGAAGTTAAGAATATTTCTCATTTTTAACTCAGATCATGGGGTGAGTGACAGGGTTGGAAGTAAACACCACCGACAGCTCAGCATAGCTCTCTTTGGAGACTACACAGAGTCACTGTCGGCTGACAGGGATACTGGGACTAAGTCAGTAGATGACAAAAGTAAGAAACACTGATCTGGCCTTTGTTTTCAGTCTCGGGGAAAGCCCAGGTGTCCTCCAAGTTTTCTAGTCTTCAGGGGTCATGTCTCACTGGATACCCGAAGGACAAAGTCCTGATCTTCTGCAGGAAGCTCATCCTTCTCCCACTTTGCCCTTCTTGAGTACTGTGAGGTCTACTCCAGAGATCCCCAAGGAAGACATTCGGACAGTGGCTGTGTTTGTTATCATCACCCTGCATTCTGCAGGTTCACATCTAGCCCATTTTCCAAGCTACCACAGTGCTGCACACAGTGACCCACTGAAGTGTAGCCAGGGGCTTTGCCTGAATCCTCCAAGTCATAGTAAAGGCTCATTTTGTAAACTTAATTAGAGGATTGGGGAGATGAAAAGGAAATCATGGCAAAGCAAACAAACAAACAAATAACCAAGCAAACAAGAATTGGAATCTTGTCTCAATGCTTCTGAACTCCTCCCTAAGCCCTGGCCATACAGAGAGCAGCCAGCTACCTTTGCCTCCTGGCCTTCCCAGCGGGAGGCCTTAGAACACTTATTTCATAGGTCATGAAATTCTGACTTCCTTTTAGGTGAAGAGGGAGAACAGACAGACAAAGTCTGTTTCTGCTCCAATCCCAACCTCAGCCTCAGGCTGACCTCCCAGTCATTTTCAAGGCCAGATTCAAAGATACTCTTTACTTAATAAAGATACTTTCGTACTCAGAGATCGTGCTCCTGATCATCTCCAACTGAAAATCAAATATCGCTTCTACTTCCACATAACCGAAAGGTCCTTTGAGCTGAGTCCTCCTGAGGGATGGACGGCTAGTCAATTTGCTATCACTGTGAGGAACGACAACTTGCTCTTCATCCCCAGGCCTGGCAGCCGTGGTCTGAGTAATCGCATCCTGCGCCACGAGCGTTTGCTGGAGTATTTATTGGGAGTTTGCTTGTGTCACGAGCACAGTAATCAGATACTTGGACAGAAACAGCTTGTGTTTACTGCAAAAGGAAATATGTTCTTGGAAGAAAACTGAGGCTAATGAGGCCAGGAATCGGTACTGATATTTATGCTCCAATTATAATCATGATCAGAGCAGGAAATGCCACAAATCTTACTTCATGGTTATATATCAAGGAGCTACTGTCACTCCCAGGGGATTATGGTGACAACCGAGAAAGTGAAAGAAAGCCCAGAACTAAAAGATGTTTTACAGCACAATTATAGTTTTCTTAGAAATGCATATAGAACAGTAATAGTCATATTGAATACTCAGCATTTCTGCATCCAAAGGTTTGCTTTCTTCCAGCTCAGAGGTTCTTTGTGATTTACAGAAGATTAAATGTGCTCCTGAGATTTAGACTCAGCAAGAACAGACAAGTAGGAGGGAACATCCATCTAACCACTCAGCAGGAAAACTGTGAGAGCCAGGGACTGTTGAAGAGAGAAACTCCAGGGCTTGGCAGTAAGGATACAGTCCTAAGCAGGGGAAATAGAGAAATTAAGTAATGAGGCTGATTTTTCCTCCTGATCGGTTTATCATCCTTCCAATTTGGCTATCTTACTCTGTTTTTCTGCCATAACAAAGTACCTTGGGCTAGATAATTTATAAACAACAGAAAATTATTGCTCCCTGTGCTGGAGACTAGAAAATCTAAGTTGAAGGCACCTGGTGACTTCTAGTGCTGATTCTTCCTCTGTGAATGTGCAGTGACAGTGGGGACAGTCTCCCTAAAGTCTTTTGTCAAGGGGCACTGACCATATTTGTGAGATAAGAGCCTTTATGACCTAGTCATAGGACCACCTTGGGGCTTGGGGTTCAGCATATGAACTTGTGGAGGCAACCAACCTTTGCAGGACAACCAGCCTTTGCAGGACAACCAACCTTTGCAGGACAACCAACCTTTGCAGGGCCGCACTAACATAGCAGCACCTGGGGGTCCTTGAACTCTGTTAATAGTTGCATTATGAGCTTTGAGCATGCCTCCACATGCACGCCTCTTCACATTAAAACTAGAAGAGAGGGTGTTTGGAGAGGGCAGCTATCTCAGGGAGACAAGTTAGGCTCTTCTGCTTTAACCCCAAATCATCCAATTAGGTCCCAAACAGAAAGAGAATAAAATCTGTCAAATCAGAGTCTAAGTACATTCTTCTTATTATTATTTTTTTAATCCCCAAAGTGTGTTTCCTTGGGAAAGAAGCAAGGATGCCATACAGATATGGTAGGAAGTGCACAACTCTTCCAGATCCAGGGTGCCCCAACTCAGATGTGTGCAGCTCAGAGAAGCTTCTCTGGTGGGCATTCAGGGAGGGAAACTATGTACTGCAGGGTGGCCCAGCACGGGGCCATGCCCACCCAGCTGCTGCTCTGGGGAGCTACAAGCAGCTGTTGTCTCGGTCAGAGAGATGTGATGTGATGCTTGTTTGAGAGTGGCCAGGCCGGAAGTGCTGGGTATGTTTTATGGACACCTTCATAACTGATGGTGATGAGCAGGCAGGGAGCCTGCAAGTTTCTTTCACTGAGCCATCCCTAGCCCTCAGCAGCTAGTCTCTGGACAGCCTCTGTTGAGTGTCGTCTTTGAATGGAAAATAAATCATAAACAGCTAAGTGCAAAGAGATGTGTCCTGATGCATACTGACGTCTTCTAATCCACATTAAAGAGTTAGGTAAGGGAATAAAGCCCCAAAGCCAAGCAAAAAGTCAGTAGAGGCTTGAAGAGGTATATGCCACGCGCCTTTACACTTAGCGGTTGACCGTGAACTTAAACAAGACTGCGTTGGAGGCTTGTGAACTGTTCTGGAAACAGGCCTGGTGCTTGCCCCTCATCTGTAGTTTGTTGAGTAGTGCATCCAGCAGTGCCAGGCCATGGAAGATAACAGAGAGATGCCAAGGCAGAAAAAGAGAAAACCGCACAGCATAGTGGCACTGACTCAAGCCTGAGGATCACTAACCTTCAGGAGAGCCCAGCACAGGGCCTCCAGCATGAGCTGCAGAAGTCGGCCTGAGGCCCAAGCTGCCTAATTGGCACCACCTTCCACCCAAGAGACGGCCGAAACGCTGGGTGGACCAGCGGCTGTTGCGGTGAAGGATTGAGGGACAGCTGTGCTTCTGCGGTAGCATTGTTCAGGGCATCAGCAACACCCCTGTCAGGGGCCTCAGGTCTAGCTCCTGTGCCAACCAGCAGAGACACATGACCAGCCTGCCTCTCCTGACTTGTTGACTCCGACGGCTTCATAAACTCCAAACTCCAAACTATGAACTACACACTTAGGGACATCAGGGTGAGGTGGAGGTTAGATTGCAGGCAAAATGTGGTGTTGATTTTGAGCTTGCCTTCAGGCCTGGAACCTACAGCTTTATAAAACTGATAGGATTAACTCCAAAGCACCTGGATGCATCCATCTCTCACTGATTTCTGAAACTACGTCTCATTTAGGTCAGCCGAGTTCTTAAAACTTCCTTGACACAAACAAGTGTATTAAATATAGAATTCGCCCCTGAAACACCCCAAATATTTTCAACAGTCTATAGTGGTCAGAAATTATGTAGCTACAAGAGACCCGCAGGAGACCTCAGATATGACCTGAAGTGCTTGAGAGAGTGTGAAGTTGAACTTGGGACCAGAAAGAGAAAACGTCTTGTCTTATAACCGGCAGCAAGAGCATTTCCCAGCTCTCCTAGAGAGCAAGTGTCCCTCCGTTCCTCTTCCTCCCCTTTACCTTCCGCACCAGAGTCTGTGCCATCCCCGTTACTGGTCCTCAAGGCTGAGATTCTGAACACCCCACAATCCCTGTTTCTGTCCCAGGAGGCATTGAGAAAGTCTATTACTTGCTTTGTCCTGGAATACATAAAAATCTCACCCTTTGTTAAAAGGCTCCTCAGATCTGAGGGGAGAAAAGAACCAACTTGGTAAGAAAGAGCGGATCTCCTCCTAGTACAATTACAAATTGTGCTTGAGTAACATATGAGTTCAGCTAGGGGAATGGAAGCTTAGCCCAGAATATTCTCGAGATCCCGTCAAAGCTGTCCCCTTCCCCCTTCTCTGGGAGGCAAAGGGCTCTGTTTGCAGGACCCGTTAGGATAAAATAGCCAGGAGAAAGGAGATTCAGCTCTTCGCTAAAGCTTGGCTTTGTTTCATGTCTGATTGTTCATACTCCAGGAAATATTTATAAAATCGACTAAAACCAGAAATCTAGAACTTTAATTTCAAACTACTAAATTAGTCTGAATTTATTATAATTAAACAAAATATTAAATGCTCCTGTCTATAATTTTCATATCTAAAATGTATTTAATATTATCTGTTGACCTATTTCATGAAGTTCTTAAAAGAAATTATATAATTATTCTAAACATAAAATTATGCAATTGATATAAAACATTTTAGAGATTGAAAGTACTCAGTACTTATAAGACATCATTTTTTTATTTTCATATTCCAAAATTGGAAACATTTATAGTCTTTGCCATTCCTTCCAGGAGAGTTTTATATATATATATTTATAAGTTTTCTGAAGGCTGTCACACCACTTTTAGAACTCACCCTTGGGGCTTAAAGTTATAGATGTAGATATATACTCTTATATTGCTTTCTTTGGTGCTTATTTATGGCAAATGATGTTGGTTGTTCCTAGAAATTAATTATTATTCCTTTAGACGATTTGAGTTTGCTAGTTGGTGAGTTCTTCCCATCCAGTAGCCAGCACACAACATCCAAAGGTTGCCAATGGCTCTGCAGCAGTGACTCTATTTCGTGACCAGCTACCAACTGAGCCACCATATGTCACTGTTGTTTCTAGGCTCACTTGCTTCTCTTGAATAACTGCAGAAGAAAAACATAATGCAGATCTTCACGAAGAGAGCTGCCTACTTATCACCTATACCTCAAGTCCAAGTTTGTTTCATTCCCAAATATTATGCCAGAAATAAGTATCCGAAAACTGCTCCATTGAGCACAAATGAGGTGGCTATAGTCAAATGCCTTTGGTCCTGAAGACAAGTGAAACCCGGGGCTACAGGGTGTTTTGCTTGTGGTTGATGCATCTCCACTTGGGGAAATTGTCCTTCTAGCTTTGTCAATTGAGTTCAGTATTCTTGGTCGTATTCGTTGTATTGTTATTATTGTGGTGCAATTCACAAACAGCATAAAATTTAGTACCTTAGGGTCAAGAATACAGCTCAGTGTTGAGCACTTGCCTAATATGTTAAAGGCCCTGGGTTCACTATTGCTAACTTAACCCGTGAATGCACGATGGAATGTTATTGAATACATTCACATTCTTGCACAACAATACTCCAGTTGATTTTCATCTCATAAAAATTGAACTCTGTACTATTAACCAGAACATGGTGGTGTGATCTTAAGATTTCAGCTGCTCAGGGATGTGAGGTGGTCTCATCCTACGGTCTATTTCCCATGATAAGAGTTTGGGCACTGTGCTCTGCCAGTGTGTCATGCTCATTACTGTTCTTCATTGCCTGGCACACCTTCAGAGGTGCAGTCAGAGTGGGTACCAAATGCCCCCTAGATAGCCCTATCACTGTCCAAGTACTAGGTCCATCTGTTTAGAATAATGCACAGAGCAAGAGAGGCCAGGGCTGCTGCTCTGTGTTCCACCCTGCCTAGTTAAAGCAGTAGATGGACATTCCTTCAAGTGTGCCCATCAGAAAGACCCAATGATACAAGGTTGGGATCCAGGATAAGAAACAAGGGCTTCGCTGATGTGTACCACACTCTCAGATCTATGACTGTTGGCTATACTTGTATGCCACTTCCTGGGATAATGTAAGCTATGTCCTCTGCTGTTATTTATTGATACAGTCTATGCCCTGTTGAAGGAATTATGGCTTCTATTTGTATTCAGTTGGGAAGAATGTTTTTCTTAAGGAAATTTTAATCAGAAGTTAAGGAGTCAGTTCAAAGAATCTTGACATACCCTATTACTAGTAGAACAAAACTGTGTCTAAGATGATTCTACACTTTAGCCATAGGTTGTTGCCAGACTTTTGGACACTAATTTTGTAACATTAATGTTTAGAAACTACTTTTAAACTACCTGTCATACTTCTTCAGGAATAAGTGCATTAGTTACTCCCTGGGAGCTAGTTGAAGTTTTAAAAATGTTTGGATGGCAAGAACTTGTCCTCTAGTTCAACTTATGATTCATTGTTAGATAATTCTCATCTGGAACATCTAAATAACTGTTAGCCTATAGGTATGATAGTCAGGATGAGCAGTAGTTACAGTAAAGTCTCACAAAGATGTCTGCATCCCAATCCTTGGAACTGGTGAACATGTCACCTCAAAGAGCAAAGGGGGACTTTGTACATGTGGTTAGAGCTTTCTAATTTGGAGATTCTGATGAATCTGCTTGGGTCCCAGTTTCATCACATGAACCCTCAAAGGCGTTATGCATCTCTGGGCTTTGGCCGGGCAAAAACCTGATTATGGAAGAATGAACAGAAAAAAAATGACACTGATGGTGGTGCCAGGAAAAAAGGGAAAATATGAACTAATGAATTAGGAGTCCTCCAGAAAACAGAAGGAACAAAGAAGTGGATCCCTCTGCAACCCAAAGAAGAAGCAAGGCTTTCCTGGGACCGGGACTTTACTTCAGTGGGATCTTCATCAGACTTCCAATCTGGGGAAGCAAGAGGCTGAGAATTTTGTGTTGTTCCAAAATAGTAGATTTGCTGTAAACTGTATCAGTAAAAAACTATTACAGAATGAATGAGCATAATGCTTGGGCACATAAAATGAAAGGGAGTAGCTATAGCTGGATTTATTTTCATTAAAGTGAATTAATAAGCCACAGGTGAGCCAGATACTTTTATTTCAAAGTGATAAAGGAGACTCATTATAGTGATATACAATATTTTCTGGTCACCATAGAAAAAGAAATGTGTTTTGAATGAAATCAAAGTCCTCCTATGGTTGCCATGTGCAGTTTCAGAGGGAGGCATACTATTACTTACTTTGATTTTGGTCAGCATGCTAAAACAATGTTCTCTTAAAATAATGTGAGCACATGATCTAGGGGTTAGCATTTGGAAAGGAAATTCCTGTTTCACAGCACAGCATTTGCCCATGGTTTGCTTTGCTTTGAACTAAATTCTCACATACTGCATTACCCAGCCAGTTTCATCCAGCTTCAGCATGGATCAATAACACGGTCTTAACACGTTTTAAGTACTTGAGGGATTTAGCTGAAAAAAGGTCTTTAAGAGAAATTTTATGCAACTGATTTCTCCTTCAGCCCCAGATGTGGGCACAACAGAAAAGTGGATATCCTCATGTTCCTGACAAGCATGTTCTCTAGGCATGCCTCTACTTATTCTTCTACTGGTTTCAAGAATAGGTCCTCAAAGGTGGCAGGTTTGAATAAGCCAGCACATTTCTCCATTTGTTGATAAGCTGTTTCTCCCTCCTTTGAATAATTAATTTCCCTCATTTTAAATACCTGGCTTCTTTATAAACATGATGGCATTGCTTTGCTTTTTTCCCCCAGAATTTGCTCTTCTTGCACAACTTGGGCTTGCTTTTCTGCATCTCTCAAAGCAGTCTTCACTGTTGAAGATCAATCCATCCACTCAAGGCTACATTAACATTGTGCATATTTGCCTGCGTGTGTGTGTTAATTAAACTCTACTTGGATTTTTTTGTACTTATGTAGAAAGTACTTTGTATTTTCCTTTCTGTTCATGTAATATATATCTCAAGATTTATACATTTAATGTATATCTTTTAAGCAGCAAGAAACATATATTTTCCTTTTTTACATCCAAACAGTTGCTCCCGATGATCCCAGCAGAAAAATAGATGGTGACACCATTATTTTTTCAAATGTTCAAGAAAGATTGAGTGCGGTTTATCAGTGTAATGCCTCTAATGAATACGGATATTTGCTATCAAATGCATTTGTAAATGTGCTTGGTAAGTTCTCTCTGTATTAAAGACATGGAAAGTTAAATTAATGACTGCTATTGTTTTCTACTTGTTCATTGAAAATGCATATGTCTTTGCTACCTGCAGTGCACAGTGTTTCAAGCTACAAAGAATATACAAGGGTAGATAAGCTACAAATCTTGCCTCAAGGGCCATTTTGGTCTGATCTTGCAGTTCCTTCATACAGGTTTTATATGGCAGATTCTTTGCTGCAGGAATAGGCTGTTCACTGGTGGGTAGACTGTTAAGCCCTTCAAAATGAAAGTAGTGTTTGTTTACATGGCAATGAGTATGCCGACTCTTCCATCCTTTCACACTTTTTACTTACTGTTCTATTGCTGTGACAAAGCACCTTGACTAAGGCAACTTATAAAAGATAGCATTTATTTAATTTGAGGCGCATAGTTCCAGAGGGTAGTAAAGTTCATGACCCTCATGGTGGGGATCGTGGCAGCAGGCAGATAGGCATGGTGCTGGAGCAGTAATGAGAGCTTATATGTTGAGACAACAACTACAAGAGAGAGAGGGAGTTAGCTGGAATGCTGTGGGCTTTTGAAACCTCAAAGACCACCCCCAGCAACACACCTTCTTGAACAAGACCACACCTCCCAATCCTTCCCAAACAGTTCCACCAACTGCAAACCAAGCATTCAAACATATGAGACTATGGAGCCATTCTCCTTTAGCACCACAGAAATGGACATGTTCAAAAATGCCACAATTCCAACATGAAAAACTAAATGGTTAAGTATAGTGCTTAGCTCTTATCCAAGTCACAGGTATTCATTGTTTAATGTGTAAAAATATGCTCAAAGAGCTGTAAGGAACTATGACATGGGCAGGCATATTCTGGAATGGTTGGCTTATGTGAACACTACATCTCTCAAATTGAATAAAATTACCAAAAGCTACATTTTAAATTTTATGTAAGATTTTTTTCTTGTGGTAGCAGAAATTATACTTGAATTCTTTCAGATACTGTGTTCCTTTTCCAAACAAAGCTAGCATAGAAAGCCAACCAATATTTGGCATTTTTCTTCATATATAAAGCAAGGGCCATTAGTCCCCCAGAAGCTCAGCATTGGGGGATGTTGAGGAAGCAGCTTTTACATCTTAGTTTCTTCTCATGCTTTCTTTCTATGAATTCAACATCTTCAGGTTTCATATTTCAGTAAGATCAATACAAGTATGTGTTACTTTGAGTCTGGCTTGTTTCATTTCACACAGTGTTTTTCAGATTCATCAATATCACAAATATGAGATATTTTAAAGTAATTTTTATTTATACTTATGTCTGTGTATTTGTGTGGGTGCCTGCTATATTGTGTGGCAGTCTGAAGATGCCAGAAAGGGGCATCCGATCCCTAGGATCAGGAGTTACAGCAGGTGTGAGGCCCTTGTCATGGGGGCTGAGCTTGTGTCCTCTGAAAGAACAGCAAGCACTCTTAACTGCTGAGTCATCTCTCCAGCCTCAGCTCCCCTTCTTTATAAGGCTGAAAGAGGGCATGTATCTGTCTCTGAAAACAGACATCCTAGCAGGTATCAGTGATTAACAGTGAAGTTTGTGTTTCTCTTGATAATTTGTATAGTTACCATCTTTTTCACATTTCTGTTGGCCATTTGTGTGTCCTCTTTTAAGAAATGCGAATTTGGATCTTTGTTCAGTTTAAAAATTAGTTTGGTTTCTGGGACTATTGAGATCTTTGAGTTTCTTATATATTTTGTGTCTTAGTCTTACATTGGGCATATATGAGCAACTACCTTCTTTCTCCCAGTCTATGTTTTTTCTCTTCATTCTGTTGCTTCCTTGGCTGTAAAAAGGTTTTTTAGTCCCCTCTGTTTTCCAGAAACCACACTTCCCACTCTGCTTTTCCGTGCCCTCTTTGTGTGTTCCAGACATCCCCGCCCACTAGAGTGATGATGGGTCAGTCATTCAGCCATGGCATAATTTCCGGGAAGAGACTGCTGTGGATAAAATGATTAAATAAATGCATTTTTTCACTGATAGATAACCACTGCCATAAGATACATATAAGTAAAACCTTTATTAACCAGCATGAGAAAAACAAATAAGCAAATCAGTAACTGAGTAACACCTGGGTAGCATGTTGAGCATGATGCAGGGGTTGTTTCTTCTATCTTGAGTGACTACTAGATGCCACAGGTACAGAACATATGGGAAAAGACAGACTTTCATGATCTTAAAACAAAATGGATAAGGACACTGCAAACTTAATATGTGTCTAGTATTTACTATACCTTTCTAAAATGTTTTAGCTGAACCACCTCGAATTCTTACATCTGCAAACATACTCTACCAGGTCATCGCAAACAGACCTGCTTTGTTAGACTGCGCCTTCTTTGGGTCTCCTCTGCCTACCATTGAGTGGTAAGTAGTAGCTCTATTTTTTTTTTATTCGTAATTCTAACTATGTCTGGTTTTAGTCAAAAAACAAATAGGAAAAATGCAATACACAATTCATCACATTACTAGGTACTAAATTTATTTACTGTTTCTCAAATATTTATTAAGTATCCACTCTGTGGGTATAATAAATACTTTCACATATGTAACAAGTATACTACCAGAATGCTCTAAGAACTACAAAACTGTATGGAAATTATTTTTAATATTTAAGGCTGCCATATTTCACAATGCCATGGACATTATCTGGAACTTTGTGAATAGTGTGTGAAGGACTGTTAGGAAGCATGTTCTTGATAATAAAGTAGCATGGGATTGGGGATGGAGAGTTGGCTCAGTGGTTAGGAATACTTGTTACTCTTGTAAAGGAACTAGGTTTGGTTCCCAACACCAACTGGGTGGCTCTCAACTCTCTGTAACTCCAGTGCCAGGGGATTCTATACCCATTTCTGACCTCCCTGGGCACCAGGCAAGCATGTGGTACACATTTATATAGCTGAGCAAAATGCTCATTTGCATAAAATAACAAAGTAAATCTAAAAATGGCATGGAGCTGGAAGAGAGGTTGTATGGACTGAGAGAGGACTTGCTGCTTGGTGCTTCATTAGACCAGCAGAGCTCCTGCATCCTCCTACCTTTTCTCTGTCCATCCATGTTCACATGCCAGTCCTGGTAGGAGTCCTTCAGCTGCTTACTTTAGAAGAGCTGGACAGACAAGAGGAGGATGGGCAGCTGCTGAGAATGTGTGGATAACAATTAGAGCAGGGTGTGTATTCATCATCAGCTACTAAGATGAGATTGACAGTGGGTTAAGGACTAAAGAGAAGTCACTGCAGGCCCAACCTTAACTCAGAGAAGAGAAATGTGGACACATAAACGTCCTAGTGAGGGTGTTGAGAGGGACAACTCAGACTGACTTCGTCTGGTCCTTTTCATCTGTCTCTACTCCCACATCACATATATGTTTTCTTTCCATTGCCTGAACATTTGCTAGTTGTACTTTCAGAGTATAATCCTGAGCCTTGAAATCAAAATGTCTTTAAAATTTGGTCTTACAAATGGGAGAAAAAACATAATGAAAAGAGAATATTACTTTATTAAATTAGGTATCTCATAAAAGTTGTAACTCATTATATTTTGGTGTTAGACTATTATATTCTGTAGACTCCACTTATTTTTGTATTCTCCCGTTTTGTGTGCTTTCTTTTCCTTTCTTCTGACATGTCAGAAGTGTGCTTATGGAAAACCCATCAGGTTTTGGACAACGTTTTTGATTTTATAACTTGAAAAGTGAAACCTCAACAGGTGTTTTCATGCCCACTTTACAAATAAGCGGAATCTCATCTCTGTAGTCTTTCCAAATGCCACTGGCCTTGACACTTGCTGCAGACCACAGTCTGTTGTGCTTTATTCTCACACTTGTAACTTTTGTAATGAAGGTTTAAAGGGACGAAAGGAAGCGCTCTTCACGAAGACATTTATGTTTTACATGATAATGGAACATTAGAAATTCCTGTGGCCCAAAAGGATAGTACAGGGATGTATACATGTGTTGCAAGAAACAAATTAGGGATGGCAAAGAACGAAGTTCACTTGGAAATCAAAGGTAAGACAGAGTTGATGAGCATTTTCAAGTGTTATATAACACTGAGCAAATTCTCAAGCTTTGCCAAAATGGATAACCAAAACTTTGAATTTTAGATCCCACCAGGATCATTAAACAACCTGAACATGCAGTTGTGCAGAGGGGGAGCAAAGTGTCCTTTGAATGCAAAGTGAAACACGACCATACCTTAATCCCCACCATCATGTGGTTGAAGGACCATGGAGAGCTGCCCAATGAGGAAAGGTATTTATTTCAAGAGGCTCTCTTCCCTCTTCCTTCTCTCTGGAGACTGCTCTTGTGTCAAAAGGCTACCAATACCATGTTTTCAGTGTCTGAAGTCAGCTGTCTGCAAAATTATGAGATCCTCTTACCGTAAATGCTTAGAACTGAAAGGGCATTGAGCATTTGAAAGAAGAGCCTGAGAATGCGGGTCTTTGTGTGTTGATCTCCTGTGAAATCGGGATGGAAAACACCCTTCCGATTTTGGACAACAATCATGTTCGCATAATTTGAATGGTGAAGTCTCAGCAGATGTTTTCATCTGCACTCTACAATTACACTGATATCCGAGCTCCAGAATCAGGGTTGCACCTGACTCTGCCAGGGTTTTAAAGACTATTAGTTTGAATTTGGATATTGAATTACTTTTTTCTTTTTTAACCTAACACCTGCAGAAGGAAAAGAAAATCAAAGTCAAGTTAACCATTTAGCAGGGTGCATTCAGTCCTGTAGCTTGGAATAGAAGGAAGATCATGGCGTTTTCCACCTGAGGCCCTCAGTTTGATGACCTAGTGAATTCAGCTGCATGCATGATTTTAGCCATGAGAGTGGACACAAGTGATATCCACTTCTAGGAATGCTGTGTTCCGATGGAGATAGTTTCTGTGGTTTAAATTGCCTCCGACCCAAACCTGGGGTGACTAATGGTACCCTATTGCTTGCTAATGACCCCACTATAACTTCCTGGCCTTTCTTTCCATGTGATCAAAGTACAAGTTTCTACCTGGTCAATTTTCCATGTGAAATCTAGGTGGTAAAGAGAAGAGAACATGAAGAAATGACCATCTGTTAGATCAGCTGAGGTTTGACTGAGAATTTCTTAGAAGATAGATTATGTAGCCTCCTTGGGACCAAACATTAATGCTGCATGCATGATGCAAGCAACTTCTAGAATCTCTTAGTGAAGATTGCTGATCTTGTGACAAGAAAGACCCCGATGCTTTTCACTTAATTTCTGCAATGAGCCCTTTATACATGTGGGGTAAAGAGCAACAGCACATTTCTGCCACAAGTAGTAACTTTTTAAAAACTCTGCGCTCTGACGGAAATAACCACAGAAGCCTGACTGAAGCTCTCTAGTCGGAGAAAATGTGGAGTCACCTGTCACACAAAGGATGCAAGCAGTAACTTTGATCAATTAAAAAATTAATTGGCTTACAGTAATTGTACATATTTATGGCATGCCATATGGTTTTTGTCCCCACCCTAGGAGGGTTGCTCCTTAGGCCTGACAAACCCTATGAGAGTTCATATCCGCCCAAGCCCAAACGTTTTCCAGGTTTATTAATTACTAAAGTGATTGATATATAGGGCCTCACTCTGATTGTTGAAGTGTTTATCGTTCTCTTTCATCGAGTTCGCAGAGACTCTTGCCTGCTGGGAAGGCTGTCTGTGTCACGCCAACTGCTCTATGTGTGTTCTGTTTACAGATTCTCCGTAGACAAGGATCATCTGGTGGTAACTGATGTCAGTGACGATGACGGCGGGACCTACACGTGTGTGGCCAACACGACGCTGGACAGCGTTTCTGCCAGCGCTGTGCTCAGGGTTGTCGGTAAGAGCAAGAACAAACACAGCCAGGTCAACTGTATTAGGAGTGGAAGAAGGTTCCAGGTGTTGGATATTTGTTTGCTGCAAGGGTGGGTGTTTCAGGAGGTGATTTCCATATAAATACGCTCTCGGACAAAATGAAGGATGTTCACGTAAGTGACATTTTATAAGAAAATTAAGGAAGTAACCTCTAATATAGAATCAGAGGGGTTTTTTAGTCCTAAATTGTCACCGCCCTTCTGTCATTGCATACCTCACATTAAGCTAAGTAGAGAGTTTAATTAAAAGAAAATACTGGGTTGCTTTTGTCTTCTTCTGTGTTTCCACCACTAATTTTGATTAAAATCCTTTATATTAATGTCCTTTCTAGCTCCTACTCCAACTCCAGCCCCCATTTACGGTAAACTAATGAGTCTTCTTTTTCTGTCTTCTGTTAAATAATTTCACATTTGTGAACATGGCTTTCTCTTCTCTGTCCCATCATTATATTTCTTTAAGGAAAATGGCTGTCCGTTATCATGAGCTTCATTTGCCATAGTCAATTATTTCTTAAAACCTTATAGTGTATCGTAAGGTTAGACTATTTTGCTCATTGTATTTCTCGGTGACCTCTGTCCCAACAGCTGTCGAGACATGCAATGTGTCTGTGCATTCCGAGAGCACCCTACCCTAAAAATAGTCCTTAGCTATGTCCAGATCCATTTCCCACCTAACCTCAGGATGCTGGAAATCCTCTGAACAGCGCATGCCACTTGCCTGCATTTGTCTCTCATCCTTTACTGTTCTGTTTCCCTTGTGTTATCCGAAATAAAGCTTTGATGTCATTTCTGCCTGTGCTCCTTTCTGAGCGTGCCGAGGACCCTTGCACTGCCTCAGTGGATTTGGCAAACAACGATTTTGTATCTCTTGAAAAAGCAAGCTGACAGAGCTCTCTGATGGGTTGGCTTGGTGTGCAGCGTTCTCAGCAACCTCAGCCATGTCTCTTTCCTTTCCATAGCATGCTCACTAACCAATAAGAGTGATGTGTCTCTAAGGTGTCCCTCTGTGCATAGCATCACAAAGAAAGGAGAAAATGTCCTTTGAAAAAGGCAGTGAACCGTTTGTGTGCGTTTGCTCCACAGATGTACCGAATCCTCCCTTTGATTTAGAATTGACCAATCAACTTGACAAAAGCGTTCAGCTGACATGGACCCCAGGCGATGACAACAATAGCCCCATTACAAGTATGTGGTGTTTTGCTTTATAGTTGGCAAACCTAATGGCCATCCCTGAAGCCGTATCTAGAAGAAGTTTAGGATATACTGTTGTAATTCCTTCCAAATGCATTTACTGGCAGTCTCTTGCTGTTAGAACCAAAGTAAAATGCTCTTCATCGATGGAGTTGTTTCTGGCTATAGCTTCTGGCACAACTAATTAACTCCTGAAAATGTTAGTTAAGCAAACACACTATCATTTGTGTTTAAGATTGTGAAGAATCAGCTTCTATGTCTGACACTGCCCAAGTTAGAATTACTGCTGCTGCAATGGAACACCATGACCAAAAGCAACTTGGGGAGGAAATGATTTGTTTGTCTTATATTTCCACATCACTATTCATCATTGGAGGAAGCCAGGACAGGAACTCAAGCAAGGCAGGAACCTGGAGGCAGGAGCTGAAACAGAGGCCATGGATGGGTGCTGTTTGCTGGCTTGCTCCTCCATGGCTTGCTCAGCCTGCTTTCTTAAAGAATGCAGAATCACCATCCCAGGGATGGCATCATTCACAATGGGCTGAGCCCTCCCCACAAATCACTAATAAGAAAATTCCCTATAGGCCTCCTACAGCCTGATATCATAGAGGTATTTTCTCAGTGTGGCTCCTTCCTTCCTGATGACTCTGGCTTGTGTCAAGTTGACATAAAACTACCCAGCACACAGTCAGTAGAGAGAGACATCTTGTTAGTCATTCATTTAATCCTCTGCTTCTGGGAGGTGCTGAGAGACCAGTTTAAACACTGGGAAACAGATATTGGTGCTCTATTACAGACCTACAGTTTGTGATAGAACTGCTTATACACAACAGGTCTTTAACTTCCAGTACAGGTGATTTTTCCCCCATTGCCCTTTGCTACAAAATGATACATTCGACAATGCAGGGCCTCACTTTGATGACATTGGCAGAGGGAATAAAATCAGGTGAGAGACCAAGGCCTGCAGATCCAAAGACATTTATTAAATCAGCGTAAGATAGGCTTCAAGGCTTGATTGTAAAACTAAAGAGATACCAAGAGAGAAGGCATAGTCAGTCATGAACCTGAAATACATTGTTCTCTTCAAGTGTGGGCTTCAGAAAGCTATGATTTTGGAATGATCTGCAAGAGCAGTTGGTCTTTCTGAAGCCCACACTTGAGGAGAACAATGTATTTCAGGTTCATGACTGACTCTGCTGGCAGAGTGGCAATAGTAACCCATAAACTCAATAATACCACAAAAAGGTATAATAAAAGAATAACTAAGCTGAGTTCTTCATGATAGGTGGGAGATGCCAAAAATTGCACATCCTTAAGTATTGAACTCACAATATCCTGACAGGATTTTTCTTGAAAAAAAACATCACTTGTGTCTGGCTACTCTTGCTTGCCACGAATTATCTCTGGCAACCTGTGCTTAAGTTGACTGAATTCACCGTCTTGGGTTTGTGGTGTGTGTTGTGTGATGGCCAGAATTCATCATTGAATATGAAGACGCAATGCATGAAGCAGGGGTATGGCACCACCAGGCTGAAGTTTCTGGAACACAGACCACAGCACAGCTGAAACTGTCTCCGTACGTGAACTACTCCTTCCGAGTCATGGCGGAGAACAACATTGGGAGGAGTGTGCCCAGCGAAGCATCGGAACAATACCTGACCAAGGCCGCCGGTAAGGCTGCAACCCAGGGACCTGACATAAAACAGAAGGGTTTCCCACTCCTTCCAGAGAGCCAAAGCTTACTCGTGTGTGATGGCTTCATTTCTAGAACCCGATCAAAATCCCACGGCTGTGGAAGGACTAGGAACAGAGCCCGACAATTTGGTAATTACATGGAAGGTGAGCCACGAAGCCTTTCCTTCGCCTCAATCTTTTATTATTTTATTTTATTTTGGTTTTTCAAGATAGGGTTTCTATGAGTAACAGTCCTAGCTCTCCTGGAACTAGCTCTTGTAGGCCAGGCTGGCCTCGAACTCACAGAGATCTGCCTGCATCTGCCTCCCAAGTGCCGAGACTAAAAGCGTGCACCACCTTTGCCTGGCTTTGCCTCTAGTTTTTATAGACTGGGCAGAATGAGTTGTTTTAGAATACTATCTTTATTTGTATTCCTTTTCACCCAGTGTAGGAAAAAACATCTTTATTTAGCAGGCTGTGTTGTATAGTAATTAAAATGTTCTATCTTTCGGGCCAAAATGGACAGTTGAACATCCCAACTTTGGTAATTGTAGCCAATTCTCAGGTATCTATCAATCATCTGTATGATGAGAACTTAATACAGCTATATAAGACTAAAGGAACTGATGCTTGTGAAGCACTTATTAAAATGCCTCACACAAGTATGTGCTCCAAAAATGCTAGCTATTGTCACCAGAGAGGCCATTTGGAAGACACACATCAAACTCTTCCCAGGAGTCAAATTATTATAATTATTCTTATTTACCTCTGAATGCGCTCTGGATCTGAAAAATGAATAATTAGAACAAAACTATTTGTATAATATCAAAACCTAGCTTGGATCTAAGCATGTACATGTGTATATGCATATACTATAGAACAGACAGACCCAAATTTTTAATAGAGAAACAGTCCATAAGTTTTCATCTCCAAGTGGACAATGATGTGCAATGGCACAAACAGGAATATATAAAATAAATCTAGATAACTAAAATATTGTAAGAGTCACCTATGCTTACCTATGGAGTCAGTCTTGGGAGCTTTATGTGTTATTTACTACTTTGGAATTGCCATTCACAACCTTGGTTCTCAACAAACTTTAGATTTCATCACAAGTGAACACAGAGAAGAGGTCACTGAAGACATGGGTATTTAATAGCTTGCGTTCTAGTGCTTTAGCGTTTGTTTTCTTTGCTCTGGGAATTGGCTTTGCTATTCCTGTAAAAGGCTGTCCAGTCATTCTATTTGACGTTTTTTCCCTAGCCCTTGAACGGTTTTGAATCAAATGGGCCTGGCCTCCAGTACAAAGTGAGCTGGCGACAGAAAGATGGTGATGACGAGTGGACATCTGTGGTGGTGGCCAATGTATCCAAATACATTGTCTCTGGCACACCGACCTTTGTCCCATACCTGATCAAAGTTCAAGCCCTGAATGACGTGGGGTTTGCTCCAGAGCCAGCTGCAGTCATGGGCCATTCTGGAGAAGATCGTAAGTGTCTCCCGCTCTTTCCATTCCATAGTTGCCATAGGGAAAGATCCACCGAGGTGCAAACTAGGCTATTCCAGAGGACCCTAGGCTAGCAAGGGAAAAGAAGTAGCAACCATTTGGTTAATTTCTCCACCTTTGTACAGCCTACTCTGCGATAGTGATTCAGGGCTAGGGGAATGGCTTCGTGGTAGAGCACTTTCCTAACATATGGAAGGCTCTGGATTCTAAACCAGAACCTCTGGATGAGGGGACTAGAAGTTCACAATGTTAAAAAAAAAGTTGCTTTCATGGAGTCAGATAAATAAATTTTAAAAATGCCTACTTTTAACCATCACCAATCCATAGTATAGGACTCTATAGCATAGTGTGGAGTGTGTTTCAAGCCAAAGTTATTGACTATTGTGACATTTTTGCATGAAATAAGAAATAACAGCTTTATGCACCACCACCACCCTTTCTGTTCTTGTTCCTAGTTCCGATGGTGGCTCCTGGGAATGTGCGCGTCAATGTGGTGAACAGTACCTTGGCAGAGGTACACTGGGACCCAGTACCTTTGAAGAGTGTCCGGGGACACTTACAAGGCTACCGGGTAGGTGAAGGAAAATACTGTGTTCTTTACTCTGTAGCAGGGCCATGGTGGGGGCCGCTTGTCATGAACATCATTTCAGGCTGAAATTATGTGGCTCCTCTGTTCCTGAGTTGGGAATTCATGAGTGACTTTGCTCACTGTTTCCAGCCATACCTAAATAACCCAGCTAGAGTTGACTAGAAATCTCTTTTATCTAGGGTGAGAAAATGAAGTTTTATCTGTCATTCACAGTTTTCCCACATTTCCTGGAATGTTCTACCAACTGAATAATTCATGTAAAATAAGGCAGAATGGTTTTTAAAGAATTAGCAAATTGCTCTTAGCTTTACAATTATATAGACAGTAGTAATAAATCTGCCTTCAGACCTCTGATCTGATTCTAGAAGATCAGAGGACAAATCTATTAGTGCTGGCTATATTATTGGAAAAATTATACTTTAAGACTCTGTAGTCCATAGCTGAGTCATTCTTATGAACGTTAATTATCTTAATTTTCAAAAACACAGAAAGACTTATCCTAAAGAATTTTTTCATATACAGCCAAAGAACCTGATATACACTAGATCACTACTTTGGTTTGCCACTGGCCCCTAGAGGATATTTTTTATACTGCACTGTATTCTTTTATTCTTAATAATGACCAGATTTGGCATATATTGATTTATCTTGAAAAATGCCTTTAAATTCCAAGAAGCCTTCAAGAAAATATAATATGCAAAAGTTCTTGCCTTTTGACCAAAATTATGCAGCACTTCGTTCATCCCTCCAAAACCCATGCCTGCAATTTATCAGTACTTTTAATTAGACGGTAGTGTGGCTTAATGGACTAACCCAAGACTTATAGTATAGGGTTATTATGGCTTTGGAAAAAAATCCGTCAGTAACCCATAAACTCAACAATACCACAAAAAAGATATAATAAAAGTCTCACTAGGTTGAGGATTAAATTAAATGTTGTACTAAACATGTATAACTCTACATGAGTATAACAACAGTGGACTGTAAAACTTACACAGGTAAAATACTTAATTCTTCATTATGGTCACTTTTCTCATTTTTGAAAGAACCCAGTGTTCAGTTTCATTCGTTTCATTTATATTCCTCCAACAAAATGGCAAAGCACAGCTTCACCGTGCGGACTTAAGTCTCCTCATTATCTGTGGGCGTCTGTCCTTCATGTCTAAAAGCCAGTCTCTGCCAGTTTTACGACCACTCATGTAGAATGAACCAAGATATTTTTCTGAGAAAGCAGCAGTTCAGCTTTTTAAAAATTGTGCACACGTGTGTACACATGTATGTGTGCTCCCACAAGTACATGGGATGAGTGAGGAGGGAACCGCACACGTAGCAGTGCACATGTGGAGGTCAGAGGGCAACTCTGGCACTAGTTACCCCCTCCCCCTTTCTGTGGCTTCCAGGGGTCTGACTCAGGTTGACAGGCTTTCATATAGTGGGGACCTTTACCGGCTGGGCTGCCTTCCCAGCCCCAGGGCTTCAGTTTTGTGAATGTGAGGCATCATATTGGTTTTCTGTGAGTCCCTGATGCTGGTTCTTGCCACTTCAGATCTACTACTGGAAGGTTCAGAGTTCGTCCAAAAGAAACAGACGCCACATTGAGAAGAAGATCCTCACCTTCCAAGGCAGCAAGACTCACGGCATGTTGCCAGGGCTGCAACCGTACAGTCACTATGTTCTCAATGTCCGAGTGGTCAACGGCAAAGGGGAAGGCCCAGCCAGCAGTGACAGAAGCTTCCACACTCCAGAGGGAGGTATGGAATGGGCATGTCTCTGAGATCAAGGAGCATGTGGCATATTGCAAAAGGTTTTGTACTACAAAAGGTCTACCATTGAGAAAATAGCTATATGCATGATAATACATAGTCACAGCACACAAAAAGATGACAAAATGCCACCCACATGCAACTTCTGGTCACACAGAGATGCAGAATTCAGAGTGCTGTCCCCATATAATGCCTTCTTTCCCTTAGGTTTCCTTTTCATTTAGGCTGTGTGAAACGTTGATGTGTTTGAATCATCAGCATTCTGAGCTGAGGCACATTCTATGACTTCTTGAAGCTTTGGTAGCTCCCTCTAGAAGTGTCAGTGCTGAAAGGAAGATGTAATAAAATTCCCCAAAGGGAAGATATTTCTGTGAGTTGGAGTTGGCTCACACACTTTCATGATTTCTTATAAAGCTGTCCTGAGTTACAAGGGTAGAAGTCTTGCATCAGGCTTGGTGGCGCCTGCAGTCCCAGCACTCAAGGTGCTGAGGCAGAAGGCTCTGTTCCGTAACCTCTCATCAGTGAGACCAAAGGCTGGTCCTTTGGATGGCACAGAGGGGCATAGAAAAGATAAATGGGATTGAAGACTGAAGGCAGGGAGATGTTTTTTCTGAAGTCACAAAGGTATTAAAAAGTATAGCTCCTATCAAATGCAAGATGTATAGCCAGGGTGAGAAAAGAGATATGGCAATGGGAGAGGACCCACATCGTGCATGATCTCGGATGCCGTGGATGCTAACCTGTGAGCCAGAAGCTCTTAGCCTGCAGTTTGTGGTAGTCCCTTCAGGATCTTCTGAGACATTTGAGGAATACCACCAACCTCCTGAAACAACACCGAGCAGCATGTCAACATATTTTTCTAGAAAGAAGAGACCTATGATCTCCTAAGGTTAAGAATCAATGAGGGTGAAGCTTAGAAGCCCATGGCAGGAATGTGTAGGCCCAGGCAAAACACGGGAATAGGGGAGAAGCAGAGAGGATTAGGGAATGGATATAGTTGAGAAAAGAGAGAGTTGCCAAGATTTAGCATCCCAGGGGATGGCAAAAACAGGAACTCCAATTGACTCTCCAGTTTCCGGCTAGAGTGAAGGTGGGATGGCGCTGTCATTAAAGGGTTGCTAAGGACTATTGTAGGAAGGCAGCATCCTAGTGAAGATCATCCCCAGCCCCTTAAAGATGGGAGTGGAGGACTAGGCCTGTTTCCTCTGATAATTTGCCAGCCTCTGCCCAGGAGACGGGAAGCCCTTGAACCTTCCCCATGCTGGGCAGGGGGTTAGCTGACATATGGGGCTCTTGTTTTTTTTACCTTCGAATCCTGGGAAGCTCTGAGCCCTTGGGATAAGCAAGGCTCAGCACTTGGGCAACCTGGCCTGGGCCCAAAGCCCATCAGGCAGGGAGGGTGCTGGGACTATGTGGAGACACCCGGTTTGTTGGGGGGAAATAGTTTTTAATAGGCCAGGACACAGCATCTTCCTCTCAAAGACCCGCATGGATGGTCTCCCTTGGCAACTGGCTCACTTTTACAAATGGAGTTAAGTGCCATCTGCTTTAAAATAGATTATTTGAGTCCTCCCTACAAAGACAGAAAATAGATTATTTGAGTCCCTATACAGACAGAAAATAGATTATTTGAGCCCCTATAAAGACAGTCATTATGTATTTTGAGAAGATGATTTTAATGAATTTAAATGGAAGTGGCTTTTAAAAAAGAAAGAAGAAAAATATGGCACAGACATATGTCACAAAAGAAATACAGATTTGAGTCAAAGTATTTTCAGCTGGATCTAAAACCATCCTGAAAACCCAAACTTGTGTAGTTAGGACAAGGGTGTCACTTTGGGATGTCTGTGAAACATTGTGTTGACTGTTCATTCTCATTAAAAGTCCCCAGTGCTCCCTCCTCTCTGAAAATTGTCAATCCTACCCTGGACTCTCTCACTTTGGAATGGGACCCGCCAAGTCACCCCAATGGCGTCCTGACTGAGTACACCTTAAAATACCAGCCAAGTAAGTCACGCCTGTTGTAAAATCCAAGTTGTTCCTTTCCCAGTGTGTATAGACCTTCAGGTATTGTTCCGGAAAGAGCTTCAGAGCATACCTGTGCAGAAAAGTAACATATATGCTGTTGAAATTAAGGTCTCATTAGGATAATACAGATTGCTAAGTGTAGGGCTGAAGGGAGGGTCCCATCATTAGGTTAGAAAATTATCTGGCAGCCGAAAATGTAGAGGAAGTTCCTTGGCCACAGATGCTAAGAGAAGTATTTGGAATTATTAAAACGATAGAAATCCATCAGCAAAGACAGAGTTAAAACTGGTATCATAATCCAAATGTAGAAGCCCCCTAGTTGGTAAGCCAATGGAAAAAATTTATACTTATTCCTATTATACTTTAGGTTACATTTTTACACTTTAAATAGCTATTAGTATGTTATCCAAAGCATGAAGAGGATTGTAAAAGGCTTGTCAACTGGAAATGTCATATTTTCTTTTCTGAAATAATGATTTACAGTAGTATTCCTAGGAAAACTAATAGGGGATGTACTTGTTTGTCACTTTTTATTGGCAGTTAACAGCACACATGAACTCGGCCCTCTGGTAGACTTAAAAATTCCTGCCAACAAGACACGCTGGACTTTAAAAAATTTAAATTTCAGCACTCGGTACAAGTTTTATTTCTATGCACAAACATCGGTGGGATCAGGCAGTCAGATTACAGAGGAAGCAATAACGACTGTGGATGAAGGTAAGATGGGTATGTATAAAATCTATATAATTATAAATATCAGGGAATTAAAAAGCATTGTGAATTTATTCTTTCTCTTTTTTCTTGCCATAGACTGTCCATCTTACCTAATAACATATTTATTTATAATTTCTCATCCCAATGTATGGGGGAAATCAGTTATTTGGTTCAGCTATTTGGTGATTTACTTTTCAGGCCTGTATGAAACTTTTAATTTACATTAATATATTGGTGCAGGGGGCTGGAGAGATGGCTCAGTGGGTAAGAGCACTGGCTGCTCTTGCAGAGGACCCGGGTTCAGTTCCTGCTTCCCACATGGCGTCTCACAACTGCCTGTCACACCAGTTCCAGATCTGATGTTCTCTTCTAGCCTCCACAGGTCCCTGGTGTGCAGACAGTGCACATAAGCTCATGCAGATAGATACACATACAAGTAAATAAATACGTCTTTTAAAAATATTGAAACAGGAGTAAGAAATATAATAACAATTCACACTTGAGTGCTAAGTTCAATGTAACTTTTTGCCTATACATACATATATGCTTATACATAATTTTGGTTCTAGTTGTGATTCACTGGAAATAATTTGCTTATGTACATATTGATTAAAATTTTCTAGCAAGAAATGTAAGACAATTAAGTAGTGTACTTATTTTATGCTTAACAAAGAAATGGATTCTGGTATGTCATTTGCAGAGAAAGCAAAAAATTTCCCATTAAATTGAATCTTTTCAAAAGTGATTCACATTTTTTTGATTTAATTAAAAGGATCAAGAATAGTATAAAGTGAGGCTAAAGAGGCAGCCTAGTGGTTAAGAGCACTTTCTGTCTTACAGAGGTTCAGTTCCCAGCATCCACATGAGAGCTCATAACCATCAGTAAATCCCGTTCTGCTGCCCTCTTCTGACCTGGGTGTGAGCATGAGATGCTCACACATGTAAAATAAAATAAATCCTAAAAGTATTTAAGTATTATAAAATATTTTCTGGTTTTGCATGTCTCCAAATTGTGAAATTGCTTAAGGACTGGATCATCTCGTTGGGTATCCTCTATAGCTTCTATATAGCATATGAAATTAAACTTTCTTTCTAAAAATGGGTCAGACTTCCTAAGCTGTCTTAGAATAATGCACCATGAGTAATGTTTATATTGGATATTGGTAAGTGTGGGGACAGCAATGCATTTCTTGTCCCTGTGCCTTTTATGACAGGCCTCATTTTGCTTGCATGCCTTAGAATTTTAATAAGTGCTTTTTATATGGCTGTAGATGCTCATGGATGTGTTACATCTAACTATATAGTGTCCTGTTTCTGTTTCCCTTCATTAAGCTGGTATTCTTCCACCTGATGTAGGTGCAGGCAAAGGTAAAATAATTCATCTGCATGACTTTATACCTGTGTGCACTTTGCAATGTTAAAATGTGGGGAACTGCAGCATGGGTAAAAATGAGAAAATGAAATATGCTCAGAACCACCAAAAGGAGAAGATCTGGGCTGATCATGGCTTTGAAATTAATTTCTACATGGTTTTATAATAGAAAGTCACATGTTAAATTCTCCCCAAATTTTTTTCTCAAGACTTATCCCTGGTGCAAATCCTGATCTTAGATTGTAAGAATATGATTTTGGTTAGATCAGATGGGACAAAAACTGTGGACTTTCATAGCTCCATATGACCATGCCACTTATCAGGAATTCTAATACTGGATGAGAACAGTATACTAGACACAGACCAGCTGGGTTTCCCATGGCCATATGACCTGGCTGCACTCCTAGGCAACACTGTGTGCACACACCCTCCATAGCATCACAACATGCTGTCCTTCCAAGCTTTGACTTAGCAGTGTCCTAGAGCTGATTCGAGACTGAGTCTCTACAATTGACTGAGTCGGCCTGCATGTTCTGCACAACTGTCTCATTCCACCCTGTCTCCTCCACTGCTCAAGTCTCCCTTCCTGAGCTCTAACCGATGGTCTCCAGTGGGTGGCATCCCTTCCTCTTTAGTTCTGACAGCCCTCTGTGTCCCAAACACTTGCTGGGAGAATGGTGCTTGATCACTTGTGATGTATCTTCCACCTGTGGCAATACCACAGCACCCACCCCCATCTTTGATCCCTGGCTATTGGTCCACCAGAGTCGGCTTTTAGAGAGCAGCTATGTTCCTGCCTCCCTGAGCTGTTTCCAAGTGAAGTAGAGAAGTAGGCACAGTCAGGACTTGCCTTGGGCTGTAATAGACTGGATGAGTATGCATAGGAGTGAAGGAAAAGAACAAGAGAGCTGGGGGTCTTAAGTGTGTCCACTATTGTGAGTTTAGACTTATGCTCATTTTTTACTATAAAATCTGCTGATATTCAGAACCTTGATGAATTACAAAATGTATGTAAGGTGGATTTTAGAGTCACTCAGTTTTATATGCACATCTCTCTTCTTGGATAATTGTCAACTAAAACGATGGGTAGTTTTATGGGAAATTATGCTATGTAACTTTAACTCTAGACTCCCACTGAAAGCATGACCGTCTCTTCTATGTGACAAGCATGTCCCTGTGGCCATGGCCCGTGCCAGCCAAGGACTTGTGCTTCCCTAGGCCTGACAGTGAAGCAAGTCTGAGCTCCTCACTGGCTGGTCATATTAGAAGATAATATGAATTCTTTTTAAAAAGAAACTCAAACTAAATATATCTTTATTAATAGTTTTGTTTTTCATTTGGTTGTAATAAATTCAACTCTGGACAAGGAATATAAAAAAAACCCAAAGATAGAATTAACAATTAAACAAAAGCAAACTAAGTCCTCAGTATGAAATCTAATGGGTATCAGATAATAAAAGGAATAATATTTAGATAAGAAAAATGGTGAGTCTGATGTTATTTTCAGTATTTTAATAGTGCAATATTAATGCTGTCTATATAAAATGATATTTTACCATAGTGATATTTAAACTCAATTTGTAATTCTGAATTTTTCTTCCAAGGTATTTTTTTCCAGTCTAACAATGATGAATTAAAGTGGCTAACTGATCACTTCTCAAGTGATAATAGAGACTGATCCCAGGAGTTTGCACATGCTTAGAGTTTTCCTTTTATTTCCTCAGTATGATTAAATCAGCAGAGAATATTGAGGATCTTCAGGAGTTTATTCTGATCCACACCACCAAAGTTCACATAAAAATTATCTTGTTTGGCAGTTCTTATCCCATATATATGGCTCCTTAGCTGATCTCAGGGTCTGGAGCTCTGGGAACTATGAACAAGAGCAGAGGAAAGTGGATGTGGGTTTTGCTCCTCGCTCCCCTCTGCTAGCAGATCTGTATTCCTGTGTGACACCGTGACACTGATACACTCGACATCAGCCACCAGAACAGATCTGTAGAGCAATTACTGTAGAAAGTGGAGAAACTACTTTGTAAATACAAGTCTACGCCCTGCTTAATTTGCAGTCTCTGTGGTTACCCCGGGACTGAGCAGAGAAACTCCATTGGGCAACTGCCAGTCTTGGGTCCTTCCTGGAATCTGACTCTTACTAGATGATTTTTGCCTTTATTTGGCCTGATAAACAACAACGACAACCAAAAACAGCCACAAATGCATTTGAACACTCGGTGTGACAGTCAGGATGTCTCCTTGGTACAGACTTTTTACATGACTCGTGCATCAAGAAGTAAAGAGGACTCTTCCTACAAGTCTTGTAACAAGACACATGCTTACCGTGTGGCAGGGAGATGACAGACCAGTAGTGTCAGGAAGCTAATGTGTGGGTAACCGGTATCAGTAGATGTCAGTAGAGAAAGGTTTGTTGTGGTGAGAGGTAGCCAGGGAGACCCTTGGGGAAGCTGAGAGCACACACAGCCCTGAGAGTCCCTTGTTGGCTACATCCCAGGTGCTCAGTGAGCAGGAAAGTGGAACAAAGAGGCAGCCAATGGGAAGGAAGCTTAGAATTCCCTATTGTAAAAGTTGCCAAACAATATAACCTGAAGAAACTGCAATCTTAATGGGTGCATTGAAGAGAAAGCTAAATACAATCTTCAGTATAGATACTTTACAGTTAACAATACATTAGGTATAAAAAATACATCTATCTTGTTTTTCAACACTTTTTATTAATTAAATTTTTCATTTCTTTAAGTATCTGGACCACAGTTTCCCTTCCCCCTCTTCCTGTTCACTCCTCCAACTCCCCTCTGTGCCCCCCATCTACTTCTCCTCTGTTTCTGTTCAGAAAGGGGCACACCTCCCATGGGTGTCATCAAAGCATGCATGTCAAGTTGAGGTAGGACTAAGCTCCCCACTTTGTATTAAGGCTGGGTGAGGTAAGCTATTAAGGAAAATAGGTTCCCAAGCATTAGGTACAGGCCCTGACCCACAAACAGACCAAGCTACAGAACTGTCCCACATATGCAGAGGGCCTAGGTCAGTCCCATGCAGGCTCCCTAGCTGTTGGTCCAGAGTCTCTGAGCTCCTATGAACCCAGGTTAGTTGTTTCTCTGGGTTCGCTTATGATGATCTTGAACCCCCAGGCTCATACACTATTAGGTCCCTCTCTTAAACAGGATTGCCAGAGCTTGACCCAGTGCTTGGCTGTGGATCTCTGCATTTGTTTCCAGCAGTTACTGGGTGAAGGCTCTCTGATGACAATTAGGGCAGTCACCAAGATGATTACAGGAGATTGCCAGTTCAGGTACCATCTCCACTATTGCTAGGAGTCTTAGCTGAGGTCATCCTTGGGGATTCCTGGGGGTTTCCCTGGCACCGGATTTCTCTCTAACCCTGGTATACCTTCCCCCATCAAGACATGTCTTTCGTTACTCTCCCCCTCAATCCTGCCCCAAACCTACCTGATCCCTTATGGTCCTACCCCCTCTATGTCCCCAGTTTGCTCAAGAGATCTCTTCTATTTCCCTTTCCCAGGGAGATCCATGTATTCCTCTTAGGGTCCTCCTTGTTACCTAGCCTTTCTTGGGCTGTGGATTATAGCCTGACTATCCTTTACTTTTCAGCTAATATCCACTTATGAGTGAGTACATGCCATATTTGTCTTTCTTGGTCTGGGTTACCCCACTCAGGATGATTTTTTTCTAGTTCCATCCATTTGCCTACAAATTTCATAATGTTATTGTTTTTTTTTATAGCTGAGTAATACACCATTATGTAAATTTACCACATTTTCTTTATCCATTTTGTTTTTGGCTGAGGGCCATATAGGTTATTTCCAGGTTCTGGCTATTACAAATAATGCTGCTAGGAACATAGTTGAGCAAGTATCCTTGTGATATGATTGTGAATTCTTTGGATATATGTCCAAGATTGGTATAGCTAGGTCTTGAGGTAGATTGATTCCCAGTTTTCTGAGAAACCACCACATAAATTTCCAAAGTGTCTGTATGAGTTTGTACTTCCACAGGCAGTGGAGGAGTGTTCCCTTATCCTCTCCAACATAAGCTGTCATCAGTGTTTTTGATCTTAGCCACTGTGACAGGTGTAAGATGGTGTTTCAGAGTCATTTTGGTTTGCATTTCTCTGATGGCTAAGGATGTTGAACAATTCTTTAAGGGTATCTTGGCCATTTGAGATTCTTCCGATGAGAATTCTCTGTTTAGATATGTACCCCATTTATAATTGGATTATTTGGTATTTTGATGTCTAGTTCCTTGAGTTCTTTATATATTTTGGAGATCATCCCTCTGTCAGATGCCAGGTTGGTGAAGATATTTTCCCATTCTGCAGGCTGCTGTTTTGTGTCCTTGGCTGTGGATCTCTGCATTTGTTTCCAACAGTTACTGGATGAAGGCTTTCTGATGACAGAAGCTTTTCAGTTTCATGAAGTCCCATTTATTAATTGTCTACATCGGTGTCTGTGGTACTGGTGTTTTTGTTATATTTAGGAAGTTGTCTCCTATTCCCATGCATTCAAGGCTACTTCCCACTTTCTTTTCTATCAGGCTCACTGTGACTGGATTATGTTGAGGTCTTCTCGGACTTGTGTTTTGTGCAGGGTGATATAGATCTCTTTGTATTCTTCTACATGCTAATATCCAGTTATATCAGCACCACTTGTTGAAGATGCTTTCTTTTTTCCATTTTATAATTTTCGCTTCTTTGTCAAAAATCAGGTGTTCATCAGCGTGTGGATTTGTGTCAGGGACTTTGATCTGATTTCATTGATCCACCTGTATCTTTTTATGCCAGTACCATGCTGTTTTTATTATTATAGCTGTATACTAGAACTGGATAACTCCAGCAAATAGCAGTACTTTGACTTCTTCCTTTCCAATTTGTATTGCTTGGATCTCCTTTTGTTGTCTTATTGCTCTAGCTAGAACTTTGAGTACTATATTGAATAGATATGGAGAGAGTAGAGACAGCCTTGTCTTGTCCCTGACTGTAGTGGAATCACTTTGAGTTTCTCTCTATTTAAGTTGATGTTGGCTGTGAGCTTGCTGTATATTGATTTTATTATGTTTAGGTATGTTCCTTGTATCCCTTCTCTCTTCAAGACTTTTATCACGAAGGGGTATTGGATTTTGTCAAAGGCTTTTTCAGCATCTAGTGAGATGATTATGTGTTTTTTCTTTCAGCTTATTATATGATGGATTACACTGACAGATTTTCATATGTTGAACTATCCCTGCTTTTCTGTGATGAAGCCTGCTTAATCACGGTGGATGATTTTTTGATATGTTCTTGGATTTCATTTGTTAGTATTTTTGCATCAATGTTCATGAGAAAAATTAACGTGTAATCCTCTTTATTTGTTGCATCTTTGTGTGGTTTAGATATCAAAGCAACTGTAGTCTCATAAAAAGAATTTGGCATTGTTTCTCCTGTTTCTATTGTGTGGAACAATTTGAGTGGTATTGGTATTAGATCGTCTTTGAAATTCTGGTAGAATTCTGTTCTGAAACCATCTGATTCTAAGTATTGTTATTGTTGTTGTTATTTCAGTGGGGAAACTTTTAATGACTGTTCCTATTTCCTTAAAGTTTATAGGTCTATTGAAATTGTTTATCTGGTCTTGATTTAATTTTGGTGTTTGGTACCTATGAAGAAATTGTCTATTTCTTTTATATTTTCCAATTTTGTATAGTACATGTTTTTGAAATATGACCCAGTAATTCTCTGAATTTTCTCAGTATCTGTTGTTATGCCCCCCCCCCTTTTGTTTCAGATTTTGTTAATTCGGATATTCTCTCTCTTCTTTTTTGTTGTTTTGGATAGAGATTTGTCTATCTTGTTGATTTCCTCAAAGAACCAACTCTTTGTTTCATTGATTCTTTGCACTGTTCTCTTTGTTTCTATTTTATTGGTTTCAACCATCTACTCCTCTTGGGTGTGTTTTCTTCTTTTTATTCTAAAGCTTTCAGGTGTACTGTTAAGTTGCTCCTGTCAGATTTCTCCAAATTTTTTATGTAGACACAGTACTGTGTATTTTCCTCTTAGCAATGATTTCATGGTGTCCCATAAGTTTGGGTATGTTATACATTCATTTTTATTAAATTCTAGTAAGACTTTAATTTCTTTATTTTTTCTTTGACCCAGTGGTAATTCAGTTGAGAGTTGTTTAGTTTCCATGAGTTTCTAGGCTTTATGTGGTTTGTGTTTTTGTTGAATTCCACCTTCAATCTATGGTGATTGGATAATATACAGGGTGTTAGTCCAGTTTTCTTTTTTCTTTTGTATGTGTTATATCTGCTTTGTGACCCAGTATGTGGTCAGTTTTAGAGAAGGTTCCGTAAGGTTCTGAGAAGGAGGTATATTCTTTTGTGTTTGGGTGAAATATTCTGTAAATTACTATGTCCACTTGAGTCATAACATCTGTTAGTTCCCTTATTTCTTTGTTTAGTTTCTATCTGGTATAACTGTCCATTGGTGTGAGTGGGGCATTGAAGACTCCCACTGTTAATGTGTGAGGTTTGATGTGTGATTTAAACTTTAGTAATGTTTCTTTTATAAGTGTGGGTGCCCTTGTATTTGGGGCATAGCTGTTCAGAATTGAGAGTTCATCTTGATGTATTTGTCCTTTGATGAATATGAAATGTTGGCTGTTTTGCTTTTTGGATATTCAGGTTGAAGCCTAATTTCTTTCCCTGAGTTTTTATTAATTGTGCTTCAGTCCAGGACCTTCTGGCTTTTAGAGTCTCCATTGAGAAGTCATGTGTATTTCTGATAGGTCTGCCTTTACATGTTACTTGGCCATTTTCCTTTGCAATTCTTAATATATTTTCTTTATTTTATATGTATAGTATTTTGATTATTTTGTGGCAAAGGGACATTTTCTGTGCAGGCTATTTGGTGTTGTGTAAGCTTCATATAGCTTTATAGGCATGTCCTTCTTTAGGTTTGGAAAGTTTTCTCCTATTATTTTGTTGAATATATTTTCTGAATTTTTGAGCTGGGATTTCCCCTTCTATTTCTGTTATTCTTAGGTTTGGTCTTTTCATGGTGTCCCAAATTTCCTGGATGTTTTGTGTTAGGAATTTGTTGAATTTAACATTTTCTTTGACTGATGCATCTGTTTCCTCTGTCATATCTTCAATGTCTGAAACTTTTTCCTCCATCTTTTGTCCTCCTTGGATGCTGCTTGCATCTGCACTTCATGTTCACACCTAGATTTTCCATTTCCAGAATTCCCTTGGTTTGTGTTTTCTTCATTGCTTCTGTTTCAGTGTTCAAGTCTTGAACCTTTTCCTTCACTTCTTTGATCATTTTGTTTTTCGTTGACTTTCTTTAAGGGATTTATTGATTTTTTTCTCAATTTTTGTTTGTGTTTTCCCCAATCACTTTAAGGGAATTTTTCATTTTCTCTTTAAGCACCTCTATCACCTTCATGAAGTTATTTTTCAGGTCAATTGTGTGTGTGTGTGGTGTGTGTGTTTATGTGTGTGTGTGTGTGTGTGTGTGTGTGTGTGTGTGTGTGTGTGCGCTTCAGCTGTGTTGGAATGTTCAGGTCTTGCTGTTGTAGGACCACTGGCTTCTGTTGGTGCCATGTTGCACGTTCTGTTGCTGAATGTATTCTTACACTGGAGTTTATGCATCTGTTCTCCCAAATGGTGTGGGTTGTATCTGAGTATATGGAGTCTGCTAGAGATGCAGGGAAGAGTTGGCAACAGGCTGATGATGAGGTGGGTGGGGTTGGGCAATAGAGTATGTCCTGGGGGAACATAATCCAGTGGGTGGCAACAGTGGTGGTGCAGCCTACAGGCAGGTCTTTCAACTGGTTGGCCTCTGGGGACTGCCAAAGTATATCTGTCTTAAAATTGAAAGTTCATATCCTTTGACTACCATCTCCAATTTTCCCACCCTACTCCAGCTTCTAGCAGTTACCTTTCTGCCCTATTTTTGTTTGATTGATTTAGATTCCATATATAATTAAAAATTTTTCTCTCTGCATTTGGTTTATTTCATATAGCATAATGACCTTTGATTTGCTATGCTGCAGATAAGACTTTCTTCTTTTGTAAGACTGCGTAGTATTCCTTCATTATATGCCAGTCACCACTACCTGGTCATCTGTCATTCGTTTCCCTGTCTTGATTCACAAAGAGTGCTTCAGTGAGCACAGGGGAACTGACATATCTTCAGGACGCTAATCTAATTCCAGGAAAGCTGGAAATAAAAATTTAAATGTCAAAACAATCCAGAGAAGAAATGTGAGGAAGGAAACAGAAATGAATATTTATTTTTGGAGATTGTCTCATGCATCCAGTCTCATGCATCCCACCCAATTCTAATTGGCTATAGGGATGAGACTGACCTTTACCTCTGATCCTCCAGCCCCCACTTCTCTAGTGCTGGGATAACAGCTCTGTGCTACTAACGTTCTGAACGCTATGAATGAATATTTATAGACACCACTGTTTTCGAGCTGCCTAGATGACTCATCAGCCAGAGGTGCTTGCCACCAAGCTAATGACCTGAGTTCAATTTCCAGTGCCCAGAAGGTGGAAAGAGAGAACCAATTTCCACAGCTTGTTCTCTGATCTCTGAACATGTGCCATGTTGTGTGCATACCTGAACACGAACACACACACATAAATTTTTTTTAAAAAAACTAAGCTTCAACAATCTAGATACCCTTTGTTTAAAATTATTTTGCTATGGTTCTGCTTTCTGAAAACTTTTATGATTATTCAAGACTAAATTCTTCATTTCTATGATGTCATAATAATTTTTTGAGACATGATTTCATGTATCCTAAGGTAGCCTTGTATCCTAGAGTGGCCTAGAGCTTGCTGCGTCTCTGAGGAAGACCTTGGGTTCCTTACCCTCCTACTTCTACCTCTGAGCTTTGGGATGGCAGGAGTATGCCGCCACATCTGCTTTGATGAAATGCTGGCTCCCACCTTGAGCATCATGCACATTGGACAAACACTCTACCTGCTGAGTTCCAGCCCCAGATTCCAGATTATTTTTTTTAATAGAAATTGATTGGTGTGTACTAGGCTCTGGATGTTGATAGTTCACACACATGCCTATGTAACTCCTTCTCTTGATTATTTTCTTGTTGTCTACTTAAGAAGAAATCTGTGAAAACTAAATTTGTTTCTTTGTAATTCAGTAATCACTTTGCCCTCCGCTATTCCTTTTGCTTACCACAAAAATTGCATGTGATTCAGTTATATTTCACAGGCCAAGTATGTTATTTAACTTCTTTAGTATGCCTTTCAAAATTTTATTCCTATTAAATTTGTTCTTAGACACCACCATACATGTATGTAATACATACCTCTCTACCATCCCTCTATAGCCCAAATTCCTCCCCAAAGACTGCATTTTGGTCCTAGGAAGTACCACTCCTTTACACAGCATTTAACACAGACCTTCTAAATTATATCACATTTTAGAATTCAACTTTAGAGTCTGATGAGATCTCTCAGTGCTTTCTGATTTCATAGCCCATATAATTTCTCTGGGGTGGCAAAGGCGTCTGATCATTTTAGCTTCTGTAGTTCTAACTTTTAGTTGAGGCTATTGGAGTGGCCTGACAGACTTAGCCTGGAGATACTCAAATAACACTTCTACTTACTTCATGAGTGTTTTTTACTCCATTGTAAGCATATAGAGAGCATCATGTAGCTTCTTTAATTTGGAGTTTTAGAAACTGGTCCCTCTGTTATATGCTCTTTAGGGAGTGCTGTGTAACCAACGCCAGGCAAGACTGTCACTCTCTGGGATGTAGTAGGTCAGCTAGTTCCTGCTCTTTCTATTGCTTCTCATCCTCCAGTAGAGCATAGTTGGCCACCCCAATTGTCCCTGTTCTTCCTGTGTGCCCTCACTACTCACCATCTCCTAACACACGAGTTTCTCAGCTGTCTGTGACTCAAGACTGGTCAGAAGTCTCTACTCTAGAGAATAGTCTCTCTCCTCCCAACACACATACTTTGAAGACCTTCACTGAGAAGCTAAATAAAATGTAAAAGTAGCCTCATGGTACCTGGATATCTCTAAACACTCTAATGACTTCTGTACTCAGAACTCTTCATTAATCCCCATTATTCATCAGTAGATGAAGACAATTATATTTACTGGAACTGGATATAATAAGAAACAGTTTGCATTGCTCAAAAACCATGTACTAGAATTCATAATTTTAATATTACATGCCATTATTTCTGGTTATTATGCTATTTTATTAACTGAGAGAATCTTTCTATGACAAAAAGTGAAGATGCATGGACTCTAAATTATTTTTATAATAAATTCTAATATTTTATTCGCACAACCTCAGATTATTTGATCTTTCAGTCAGTGTGTATGGTGCTGCAATATGATTGTTTGTGTGTTTTGTTTGTTTTGTTTTCTGTCGTGTATTTAGTTCGAGCAGTAAACCCCAGGATCAGCAATCTCACTGCCGCAGCCGCTGAGACGTATGCCAATATCAGTTGGGAATATGAGGGACCAGAGCATGTGAAGTTTTATGTTGAATATGGTGTAGCAGGCAGTAAGACATGATTTATTACCCTGCTTTCAATTTGGGGGACACATTTTAGGAGACTAAGAATAATGTTTAGGATTTACCAAGGGCCACACTGAGAAATAACTTAATCCCACCAAGAGAATCAGCATCCTTAGAATAAAGTCATAGTGAACTGTAAGCCTCTATTTCATATATAAATACAAATACTCTGATACTAATAGGGCCAGAAGCTCTCTGCGTGTTATTTTTCATATCAGAGCACTTTACACTGGTTCTGTAAATATAACATGTAGACAAAACTAATAACATTTAAGTATACATAAGACAACTTTTTTTTTCAATCTGAAATTTCTAGTAGTAGAACTCAAACTGAAAGGAAAGAATTTGTTTTACCCAAATTAACCCAGCAAAATTTTACAGTAAATGGAAGGAAATTAAAGCTGTAGTCGCATCTGTTTTGTCTTGCTGTTTTATGTATTCCCGAGTCAGCTCTCTGTTCGCATATAGCCACATCTCCTGGAAGGTGCAGGCGGGCTGAGTTTCCAGTGACTCATGAGAACCCACCCCTCTCTCACAGGCTGAACGGCCAATGAATGCTTACACAAATGTCTGGCGACATTCAACTTCCTGTTCAGGCTTTTATTGGGCAAATATATGTTTTTGCAAACAACTATCCCTTTAGAAAAGTCAATGCTTGGGAAATGCTGAATCTGTAACTTGGATGTATATAAAGGCATTTAAATTAACCAAAAGATTCATCTTACGAATCTTTATGAACAATTCTCATAGTTCACTGTAGCTACTTCATTTGCAATAGTTCTTGATGCGAACATCTTGGGACAAACTCAGCCATTTCATGAGACAAGAGCAGACGAGGCAGTATCCTTTGTATCAAAAATAATAATGACCATGATGGGGTATGGGCATTTGTTTGCACACCAAGTATCCAATAGGTTCCTCTTTGAGGGTATTTTCACTTAACTCCTCATTTTAAGTGATTTATTTGACACAATTAGATCTTTAATAATTAGACATGAGGGTTTTTAATCTTTACTTAAAAGACAATTTTCCTTTCGTGAAGAATTAAGTGACTTCTGGTCCTTGAAATGTTCAAATTTGTTTTTTGTTTGTTTGTTTTTGCAAAATTTCCATAGGCAAAGAAGAATGGAGGAAGGAACTTGTAAATGGTTCTCGAAGCTTCTTTGGGTTAAAGGGTCTCATGCCAGGAACAGCATACAAAGTTCGAGTTGGTGCTGAGGGGGACTCTGGTTTTGTGAGTTCAGAGGATGTGTTTGAGACAGGCCCAGGTGAGGCACACACCACACCAGTTCTGGCTCATGCTCAGAAGTAGAAGACACCAGACACTGTAGTCAGACGCTGGTGCGGGTGGAGCTTGCAGGGCTGTGGATGTCATGTGTGGGGCCCTGTTGGGTTGGGAGTTTGCATTTTAATTATGTTTGGCTTCTTTCATTAGATGAATTACAAAATTGGGAAGATCCCCTTTCAACTACCTTATTGACCAAAACCATTTAAAAGACTGAAGTGCAATTTTAACTTAAGTTATTTAGATAATTCAATTTTTAATAATTTCCATATTTAAAATACCCCTGAATTAAATTGACATTAATATCTGAAGTTCTTTTTAGGTTGGAATTTTATCTAAGAGAGTAAGAATTCTTTATATCAAAATGGACTATAACCCAGCAGAACCCTCCAATTTTGTTAGATGATCAATACACTGTTACTAAGTTTATACAAAAGAAATTCTATAAATCTGCTATTGCATTTTATTGCAAAAAATTGCCTGTTTATATGTGTTTTGGTTTTGTTAATGTTATTCAGAGTTTGCTAGGATAAAAGCAAAGTATTAAAAAAAATTTTCATGTAAAATGTAAATAATAAATATTTGCTGCCAGTATAGAAAATAATCCCTGCTTTCTCAGATTGAAGCAGGAGCCGTTTGGTGTGTGTTCATCCTATGATTCATACATCCATTTTCTGCTGACTCATGTCACACATTATTGAGGAGATGTTGTAGCATCTGTAGGAACCAAAGGCAAGATGGAGTGTTATAGTTTAATTAATGAAACATAGTTTTCAAAGTAATTTCTTATCACTTAAAAATACTCACCCAGGAAAAGTTTTTAAGAAGGAAAGAAACCAAAGTTAGTACTTAATAATTTACCAAATAAGATTTTCTAAAGATACATCTGCTAAAGTCAGCATGTTTTAAGAAAATTCCATTATTCGGTTCCTTCTATTTCCTATCCATTTACATACATAGTTTAGAAAGGAATTAATTCTAAAAGGGGGATTCTGAACAATTTGGCTCTGCAAGACTTTGCTTGTTGTTACTGGTGACTGTTAATTTCAGAATACTAAAAGCTAGACTAGGAACAAAATACAGAATTTATTCAGCTTACTGCACAACACACAAGTGCTTTTCTCATTCAATTCCTATAGCATCGCCCTAAAGTGAGGACTGTGAGTGCTGACTTGCACCGCGCACCAGTCTTCAGTGACAGCTGCAGTACGGTAGAACTGGGAGGAGATGTCTGACCTTCCAGTCCCAGAGAGAGGCCCTAATCACAGCCACTGTGCAAAATTGCAGAGGCATACCTCAAAAGGAGCAGGTTGTCGCAGAAACAATGGATTCAATGAGCCTTCATACTTTTTTTTATTGTGCTTTTCTAAGCCTCTAAGGACTGCATGTCCTCCCAAATTGCAGATTAATTGGATTCACTTTCAAAATTAGCTTGCATCATGTTTGTCCTTTTGCAAGACCAAAGATCTCTCCTTAAAAAAAGAGTATTTCCTCATTGGGAGATGTTTACCATCCCAGTGGCAAGTGCTAGTTTTATTCAAGATGAGTGAGTGGAAAGAGAGGGACATGGGACATTACCGTAAGCCACTGATAGTGTTAGGATGATGCAAGACCCAGTTATTGTCACCTTTCACCTACTCACTGACAGCTAGAAAGAGCAAGTTTTGATTAAGTTCTAGTACTGGCCCAAAATAACAAATCCCCTCCTCCCAAGGGGCAGGGCTCTGTCCTTTAACTCCATGTAAACATTATCTGCTACTCTGACTCCCTCCCAGCACTAGGTTGATTCCTCAGAGTCTAGAGCATCAACACTCAATAGGGAAGCATACCATTTGGCTAAATCTTGACTCTATGTCTGTGTGCTGCCTTCCAGGAACCTCAGCTCAACTTTTCCTCCAGAGTTCTTGGTACATGGCATTACACCTTTGAAGTCTGTGACTAGGATACCACTGCCTGTGCCAGGCAGCACACACTGAGACAGAATGCAGCAGGACCATGGGGAGGCTGGTGCTTGCTCTATTCCTGCCCTGATCTCTCTCTAACATCGCCCTTCTGTCCTCCCTCATACGTCCCCTCTCAGTTGTTCCATCATCAGGGATTTAAGACAGATCCGTTCTTGGGCCCAACTCTTTTCTGTTGACTCTTCAGGCTTTTTTGAAGTTCATTCTTTCCATTTCTGACTGTTTTAACTGGACAGGGCATTTCCATACTTTGTGAATTCTTCATAAATAGAAATTATATGTCTCACTCTATGATTTGGAGGACCAAAGAACACTTTCCCCAGCGATATCCCACCATGCAGCACAGGCTATCCATGTCACAACAAGCAAAATAAGAACAGCAAACTGTTCTGAAACTTCTAGGCATCAAGGCAAGCCTCCTCACTTCCCTGCCTTATTTTGTATTTGCGTACTCCTTATATGTGTTAGTTTAGTTTATCACCTTCCCAATAATTCAAGCACATGTTTTAACTATAGAAATTCCAGATGAAAAGAAAATCTCCTTTCACTTTCCAACTAATGCCCACCAATGTCAGTCGCCTTTCCCTTTGCTGTGACCTGACAGGATATAACTTAGGAAGGAAGGATTTATTTTGGTCAGTGTTTAAGAGTCCAGTCTATCATGGTGGTGACAGCATGGTGACAAATGGCTATTGCAGCAGGAGCCTGAGGCTGCTTGCTCACAACTTGGCAGACCAGAATGCAGACAGTTAGGATCGGGGGATGAGGCAATAAAACTCCAAGGCCCATCTTTGCTGACCTACTTCCTTCAGCAAAATTTTACCTTGCAAAGATTTGAATACCTCCTGAAAAAGCAACAGTAGCTGGGGACCACATGTTCAAACACTTGGGCCTATGAGAGTCACTTCGCAGTCAAACCCTTTTTTCCAAGAAGGAAAATGCTTTAGGTTTCACCAGTGTCTTGTCTGTTTCTGTCTACGTATGTATGTATGTATGTATGTATGTATGTATGTATGTATGTATGTATGTATGTATGTATGTATGTGTGTATGTGTGTATGTATACGTATGTATGCATGTATACGTATGTATGTATGTATATGTATGTATGTATGTATGTACGTGTGTATGTGTGTATGCATGAATGTATACACCTGCTCACTTGTTATGATTGGCTAGACTTAAATAATAGATTGGAGAAATGCCAAGTACTCTTTTCTTTGATATGAAAGCAAAAGTTCAAAGTTAACATGAAAATCTTTGGTTAGCTATCCAGGGAGCAGCCAGTTTTGCACAGCTACTCAGCTGTAGCTGCTGGGAAGCAGTTCAGTTGTGAAAGCCTCCATTTGTGGAAGTCAGTGTCAGTGCTAACACTCAAGCATCTCGAATTTTTATTCCATCAGTCTTATTTGATTTACTGAAAGATATAAATGCGGAAACTATAACAATGCCATAATTCATTAAGCATTCCATAATCAAGGACTCCCATGATTAGAATAACTTTTGTTATGTGGTTTGGGACTCGGTTTTGAATAAAAGTGTGCAGAAGTCTTGTACAAATTGCAAAGACTATTTTGCCAAAGAGAATTTAATGAATTTTTCAAATAATTTACCTGTTCTGGACTGGATTGTCCCTAAAGCAGTTTATTATATGAGGACAGTTAAAAAGCTTAGTAGCATGCTCACTAACTAAAGTTGACAGGACAGACAGACACTAGGTCCCTTCCAACCCTTGGAAAATCTCTTGTTCTCTCCCTCTCTGGCTTTGGGATTATCATAATGCCCATCTCAGAGGACTTTTGTGAGGATTAAAAGAGATCGTGCCTTCAGTACAGTTCCTAGCATAGAAGAGTGGTCCAAGTTGTTAGTCGCTGTTATCATCATCACTACCACCACTGCTACCACAATCACCATCATCACCACTGACATCATCATCATCACCACCCCACAGCCACCACTGCCATCACCACCACCACCATCATCATCACTACCACCACCACTGATGTCATCATCACCACCGCCACCACTGTGACATGTGTATGAAGTCTAGAGCTGTCTGTACTCAAGTTTTACATGTGCCTGGTTACAATACAGCTCAAAAATCAGCTAAATAATGAGACACAGAGGGGATGTTTGGAAAAGGCTTTTGGCCTTCTGTTTACATTCCAAATAATGTATTTCCATTTCCATCGTATTTCTTAAACATATCTCCAGACATTGTTTTACATTTCATTTCACACTTGATTTTAACCACCCCCCCCGCACCTGTGGCAAAAATGACACAATGAGATGCTACTTTCAATGCCTATGGGAAACCTGGGTTTTGCTTATTTAGAGACCATGAACATCTAAACCGATGGTGGAACTTTTTCAGAAGATACTCAGATTAAAAGCACACTATAGGCATATGTATGGATGCAGGAGAAGAAAACCTTTTTTGTTTATGGTTAAAAAGAAAGAGCAAAGGTCTTTAATAAAGGATTCTTGCAAACTTACTTAAACCCATCTTCGTGGGTGTGTCTGAATAGCCACTGGGGCTGCACTTTGTCCGTTGTGGCTGACACTTTTTCACAATACCTGAGCTGTTCTTATGGGCTTTCTGCATCCTATGAGTAGCTAAATAAAAAGTTTCACGTCATTTACTCAGACAGAATAGATGGAGACATAAAGAACTGTATGCATGTAAATGAGTATTTTCTCTCTTCAAACTGTTCATTTATTCCAATAATGGTTCTATTGGTCAAATATATTTTGAGGTTCCTTGGATAATGGAGCCCAGACAATAACAAATACTGATACTTTGAGAATAGATTTGATATTCTCAGGATCTCCATTCAGAATGGAGGTGCTGTGTAAAACAGCGATTCTGGTGTCATCAGTGGCTGGGTTTCTTGCATGGGCCATTTTCTCTCTCTTTCTCTCTCTCTCTCTTTGTTTTTTTTTTTAAGATTTCCAAATGCTGAAAAAAGAGCTTCATCCTTTCACTTGCATTTTACTCTTCCAAGGCAGTTTCTTTCGAAGAGAAAATACTCCATTAGATATATGCATTCTGCTCTGTTTAAAATTCAATTTTATATTCCTTTCATATCCATTTTATCCCCCCCAAGTAATAGATTTTAATTGGTTTGAGAATGCAGTTCTACCGACAATGTGTAGCTGCAGTAAGTGTGAACCTAGTGTTTATCAGGGTGCGGCAGAACTTAATCGCATTAACATCAGGATGTCTCTATTTCAATGTTTACATAATGAAGGCTTTTTGAAGTTAAGTATGTAATTTCTCTGTGATGATTGACAGATTCCAATTTGGAATCCTGTGAAAAGTACATAAAGGCTCATATACTGTGGCAATTGTTTTTTAATGAAGAGACCAGCATGGCACTGACCTTGGCATTAACCCACTCCTACTGACGCCCTTGATTTGTTTTGCAGCGATGGCAAGCCGGCAAGTGGATATTGCAACCCAGGGCTGGTTCATCGGTCTAATGTGTGCCGTCGCCCTCCTCATCTTAATTTTGCTGATCGTTTGCTTCATTAGAAGAAACAAGGGTGGTAAATATCCAGGTAAGAAGGATTCAAAATGCTTTCTAATGCTGCTGACTCATCTGCTAAACTGAAAAGAATCATGGAGATAGGAAAAGGCACAGCATACCTCTCAGAGCCATACGTTGAATTTCTTGGTCAAGCCACTTTGACCCCTCTCTATATTGTGGAGACTATCACGGGTCCTAGGGTGAATGGAGAAATACGTCAGTCAGTTCTCCAAGGAAGTCTGCTTCCATAGGACTCAAAGGGTTATAAACACTGAGGTAGGACCTAACGTCACTTTATAGGAGAAGAAGGGGACATTGTGTACAGTTTTCAGAATACAAGGACTGGTGTGACATTGCATTATGGTCCCTGCAAGGATGATGAATTCCTATCTTCTTGACTTGACCATTTTATCCTCTGATTAGAAACATTAATTTTTTAAACACTACATAAGAGCATGTTTACAAAAATGTTTGTTACCATCAGTACGCTCATAAATAGACTGGAAAATATAGAAGAACCTTGAGAAACTTAAAAGCCATTTCTTCATTGGGGAGAAAGACTGAAGTATCACGATGTGTTAATAGACATCGATCTAGTAAATATCAAAGCCACATCAGATGCATGTCTGCATGGTATTTACGTATGTAGAGATTATTCTTCTTCTACATCTCAGCTTGCCCCTGCAAATACTAAACAAGGAAGTTCAGGATCAATGGGTAATGCTGTCACTTCAAACTTTTCAGTTAAAGAGAAGGAGGATGCTCATGCAGACCCTGAAATCCAGCCCATGAAGGAAGATGATGGAACATTTGGAGAGTACAGGTGAGCCCTTGTTCCTTCTGGCCCTGCTTTCCCTGCCCCACTAGGTGCTACCCTCAGACACTCGCTGAGTTCTGAGAGCAGAACTGAATGAGTGGTGGGCCCTGCCTGACAGTTATTAATTTAGAAACAAGTCCATGTCAATATAGCCTCCTTCTTGATTAAAATATTGTGACTAAAAGCCTGTCATTAAAACACAGGCATCCTTGTAAAAAATATTTTCATTGTCGTCTTGTCATATGTTTAGGATCAGAATATATTCCATCCTGTTATCGTTTCCAGAGACATGAGCTGTGCTATTCAGTCTAGGATTGTTACTGTCTTGCAGTGAGAACTTGAAGAATCCTGCACAGCTTACAGTGTGAGGGAAATATGCATTTATAAAATCAACATTAGCGGGACTACCCTCTGCTTCTGTTTCACTTTATTTTTGAGACTGAATCTCATGATGTAGTTCAGGCTAGCCTGGGATTCACTACATAGGCTAGGCTGGCTCCAGACTCATAACCCCACTACATCAGTCTTGTAGGTGCTTCAAGAGAGAAAGTGGATGTAAATATGTGTGCTGGGGACCAAATCCAGAGCTTTGCACAGACTTGGCGAGCACTCTACTTCTGAACTACATGCCCGGCCCCAAGACTTTTTAATCTCAGATTTATAGAAGCTTTTTCTTAAATAAGACCCATCCCCCTGACTTTTAGTCCATAAAAATCGGCTGTTTTAGAAGCTGTTAATTATTAAGAAATGTTACAGCCATTCATGGAGAACATTAACTCAATGAATGCCAATTCTACAGTCTTTAACTCCATATTAAGAAAAATATCTAGCACAATCTGTCTACCTTCTTTTAATTCTCTTTACATGAAACTGTTCTTGCCTTGATACTTCATGTCTTTTCACAGAGAGGAATGATTACTTTAGACATCATTAAAAACAGAGTAAGTTTTATTATATATTTAATGCCCTGAAATAACTCTATTTATGGAATACCTTTTATGATTTAGTTTTTTGATGACATAAAATATAATCTTCTAAATATACATGAAGCTCATATTGTGGATATTTTGACAGAAGAAAATACTTTTGGGTGAAATAAAAGATTCACTATTGTGATTTCCGAGACACCATTGTAGATAGATATTTGCATCAGGTATTACCTGCCTCTATATCTCATTTTTGGTATTCCCTTGTCAGTATTATTCATAAGGGGATGACAGCCAACGCCAACATAGGAAATGTAAAATGGACTCAGAAAACCCATATATTTCAGAATGAATTTTCATCGCAGTGTCCATGCAGATGTGAGCTTGTTGGGCCTCCAGTGTCTCAGCACCTACGCTGCTCCCCTCCTCAACAGAAAGAGCTGATGCTTTCTAAAAGCTCTCAGAATTTCTGTAGTTCAAAACACAATAACAACGTCTTGTAAGGGTTATGGTGATGCCAGGTATTGGGTATGGAACTGAAAGGGTTTGAAAACCTTAGACAGCACCCACCCACTATGACCAGTTTTCCATAGTGCACGAAAGCAGCCACCAGTGTGCATAGCCCTCAGCAGCTGCATCTCACTCTGTAAGAGTAAAATCTTCGCTGGTGTAACTCACTTTTCTACCTGTTTCTCCCACGCACAGGTGAGCTGACAGTAATTAAAGGATATCCTTGCAAAGTTTATGTGACTATGACCTCATACAGGATACGCACACCACTCCCTTGTTTATTGATATGAAGCTACATCTTCAATATAGAAAAAATTATATTTGCATGAATTAGAAATAAGCCATTGTACTTCATACATTCTTTACATTCTGATGGATTCATATTCTTATCATGCTTAAGTAAATATGGCAATGTACTGCTCATTTCAAAGCCCTCAAAATATCAGTTTGATATTATATTGATGTGAAGCCAAGATCCAGGACAATGTGACTTTGGGTGACTATGCTAACACCACTAAACCTTGATTCAACTAAGGGTTGTATCTTATGAACTAGCTTGGAATCAAGAGGCTATTCATTTTTCTTTCAACTTAGCCATTACCTCTGATTCCTTTATGATACCTAATTTATATCCTTCTCAATTTTCATTATGTAGACAAAATTTCTAGCATCCAAACATCTTCAGAGGTTTCTCTTCTAGTGCTGTGCTCTCTATGAATGAGCCGACAGCTTCCAGCATGGTTCTGTTTTCAGAGCAGTACATAGCAAGTGTCTGGCTCGTATTTTCATAGTCATGACTTGATTTACATCTACTGGCTCTCATTTCTTTGTCTCAGCATCAATTCATATGTGTGCTGTGTCTGTGAAGCGTTTTCAGATGGCTGTTTTTGGCTTTTGCCAAGGTTTCTCAGGATATAGAGACTTTCCGTTTGGGCCTATTGAATAGAAGCCCAATAGTCATGAAGACAAAAACCCTTGTCACTCATGTAATGACATTGATCCTGGAGAAGCCAAAGGAAATAAAGTTCTGATGGATGTCTTCAACTCAAAGCACAACTCGGAGGTGTGATTTTGAATGAATTTTCAAGTTTGTGAATCATTCGTGTGAAATTGCACCTCCCAGATTCCAGGCCATTGTTGTCGATATAACCTCGTCCTTAGGCATTCGGATACTTCCTCAGGTTTATTCCCTTTGGTTCTTTCCACTTAGGCCCTTTTAATCTGAGAGTCACAATTAATGAAAACAGTTCCAACTATTTATGGAGAATTATTTGTTGTAATGGTACATTTGAGTGTTATGCTTTTCCCTAAATCACTGGGGTCCTTTCTCTACTTTGCACCTGCTAGAAGTTTTGAGCTCTGTATTTCTTATTGAATCTTAGTCTCCAGTATTCTGAAAAAGAACTATAGCGCTAGTCTCGTGCTGACACATAATTAGCACTATTGTCAAAATGCAAATTAATTCCATTTGTGTTTCACACATTCTCTAGCCTGAGGATGGAACAATTCTACCTGGTTGGCTCCAAACCAGAAAAAATGTTGTAGTGCAAAGAGGGACGGAACTCCCATAATGGACAAACCTGATTTTTTCCCATATACTGTATCCTCATACCCTCACTCCAACACCCATCCCTAAGCAGCTACCCTCTCTCAGAAGCCTGCAGCTTTCTTGGTTTGTCTCTTTAATTATACAGACAGTAGAATCTGCATCCTTACTAGCATATAGAAAAATCAAAGAAACAGTGCAGCCAACTATGTAAGTATTTCCTTATTCTTTAGATGCATTCTCTTTAAAAGCAAGAGTGAGCCTAGGTTGTAAACCGTATATGCCTGTGCTGTGTGATTTACTGCCCAAATGGAAGATTTTGCTATGGGAATCTTGTCATTCATGTGACCATAGCCCTGTTGCCAGCTTGCTAACTCTTTCTCAAAGCCTGACTGATACAAACCATGCTGTTTCATTTGTTACATACTTCAAGCTTGTCGTGCTCACAAATATGAACTGGATGTAAGAAAATAATGATGAACTTTGAAAGTGTGCCAGCACAAGGTTTGAATGCATGGATGCCAATAACACTGTTGTGTAATTTGGCCTTAGTAGGATGGTTGCTGCAAGAAAATCATATGTAATTATTAGACTTATTTACTGTTGCTGGTTTTTATTTTGGTAAACATTTCATGGATGTGAACCAAGCACCACAGGGAAAGAAATGAATGAACTCCCTAAAATGTATTCTCAGTATGAAAGAATAAAAAATATAAGCCAATGTTTTGTCTGCTACTATAACATTAAGAAGGAATGAAAAAATTTAATGTTAGAATTCTAAAGCATATCTGAAATATTCTTGGTTTCTTCTATTGTAACTTTAATGTAAGTTTACCCAATGGATGTTTCTAGAGTGCGTACTATAGACCTTAACATAATAGAATTTGGTCCCTCTTTGGGAGTTTATAATCTAGTGAGGGATATAGAGAACCAACAACTTGATGGGTGTGAAAAGTGTCATTGCTTTTTCTCATCATATTGCTTGATACTCCTGGGTAATTTTTATTAGTAGTGCTGAAAACAGCCAAATGTGGTAGCCCATGTCTGTATTCCTAGCACTTGGGCAGCAAAGCCAGGAATATGAGAAGTTCAAGGTCATCTTCAGCTGCATAGCAAAGTTGAGAGTGTTAGGCCAGCCTGGGCTACATAGGACCCTGTCTCCAACAACATAAAGGAGGGAGAGGATGAGTAAAAGGAAGAGGGAGAGAAGGAAGAGGAGACAAGACCATCCTTACCATTATTTATGATTCCAAGCATAACAGTTCAGCAATGGCCATCAAGGGTTCTGTTCACTATAGTTTTCACATAGGCATCCTTAGCAAGATTAATAGAAATGCTTCCCTTTTCTAGCGTATTGAAGTTTTCTTCCTGAATGAGTGTTGAACTCATTGAAATCTACTGTGATGATAATGGTTTTACTTTCTTTATACAAAAGTAAAAATGGTAAATTTCATAAATTGTATTTCTATTCTAAGGCAAACTTGGCATTCCTAAACTTGATCCAACTTGGATATGCTATTTTATCTCTTCAGTGGTTGGCTACATTTGACTTGCTATAAGTTCAGGTCTCCTTGTCAAAGTTCATGAGTTGCATCCGCCTATAGCTTGACTTTTTTGTGGTGTTTTTGTTGGTTTTACATATCATTGTTATAAAAAAATGTCTCACAACATTATTACAGAGTGGTGCTTCTGACATGAACAAGCTTTAACAAGTGCAAGTCAAACTTTGGATCTTTTTCTGAGCGTGCTCTGCGGCACAGTGAATGGGAGTAATGCCAAGCTTCTTATTTCTTCCAGACATCCTTGTGCCATCATCTTCCTTGTTGCTCCCTAACCAATCCATCAGGAAGTCCTCCTTTCTCTTATTTCCAAAGTATAACCACAATCTCAGCACTTTAATCTTCAGCCTTCCACCCTGGTCCAAACTAGAGCCATCTCTCTCCTGGAGATGGAAACAATCTCACAACTCTACTGCAGTTTTGCAGACTCATCCTTTTAAAGAGCCCCTGGCCAATGTTTCTAGATTTTGTAGCCCACATAGTCTTAGCCAGAACTCTGCAATTCTACTGCTGTGTCAGAAAGGGAGCTGTGAGCATCAGCAATAAGTAAGTCACCGGTGGGTGTGGCTCCAGTTTGCAGGAGTTTGTTAACCCCTCCTCTTAAGGCAGGCTACTATCAACATTGGATGACAGAGTTTATGCTTTTGGAGTAATATGATTCAGACTGCAGTTCTCACCCATGGAAACACACCCAGGGCCTCCATCTCTTAAACAGAGGCTTGTCAGTGTCCATGGAACCCTGGCCTACACCTCCTACCTCCAACTACTTTCTTTCTCACTCACTCATTCAATTCCAGCCAAAGCAAGAGCCTTGCTGTTTCTAGAACATGTCAGGACTGCCCTGCCACAGATCCTCTGTGCTGCTTGTTGCTTTTGCCATAATTGATCTTGCTCTAGTCATCCACACGTCTAACTTAGCTCTTAGATCCTGATCAGATGGTGCTTTTGAACAAGACCTTCCCTGGATAGCTTCTGTCAACCCTGCCTCCCCTCCCCTAGATCCTTCTGTATCTTTACTCAACTCTAGATTCTCTGCAGTACTGATCGTTTGGCATAATGAATTTTCCTTACCATGTCGGTTATTAACTGCACTTTACCCCACTGGTTATAAGGTCAGCGTTTTCAGTCTGTGTTCCTTGTTTCTATATCCCCAGAGCCAGAATGACATGTGCCTTAGAGTAGGTACTTAGCAAATGTTAGGTGCAGGGAAGACTGGATGAAGGAAGTGACATAATGAGCATCTTCCTATGATGTATTCCTTGGGCCATTATTTCTACTAAGTAAAATAATAGGTGGAACTCAGGTGGCAAAATTCTGCTTATCATTGAACTCTTTAGGGGCATACACATTAGAGGTATTCAAACAAAGTACAGAAGTTCACAGCTAAATCTCGAAGATGTCATGTAAGCTGCTTTTATAATAAGTTGGGTGTTGTATCCTCTGAAATGCTCCCCTCAACAGGCCACCTCAATGATCTCTGATGTCACCAAGTTGTGCAGATTGTTCAGATGGCAATGTGTACTTGTATATTATCTGAACAGGTCATTTTTGATAGCACATGAAAGTTTGATGTATTTTTCTTGGAGAGAAAAATAAGAGATTGCTAACAGAAAGTATTACCAAAGGAGACAGACTTATTTATCTTTAAATCTTGGTAGCTTGACTAGGAAAAAATAATCAGTCTTGCTAACAATGATCTGTTTTTTTCATTAAAAAAAAAAAAGAATTACATTTCCTCCCCTTCTCCCAGTTCCCCTCCCCCCCCCCCGCTGCTTCTTTAAAAGAGGGCATGGTGCTTAGCACCAATTTTTGTTAAAACACTGAAGTTACGGTGACCCCTTTGCCACATCAAGTACATCAGGGCTCTTAGACAAGTAAGAGCCGATTTCACATAGTTTTCGGTTATTTTTTCCCAAATGTTACCTGTTAAGGAGTCAGTCACTGTACCTATGTATATGACCCTATTAGTGGGATCTTAAATTCAGTGACATACGTGGCCATGTTTGTGGACATTCTTAAACACAATAAACACTCTTTTGCTTTCAGAAGTTGTGCTTAAGGGTTCAGCAAAGAAATAAGCAAAATAATAATAGGCTCCCATAATGCTTTGCCGAAGTACAAGCCTTGAACCCCCTAGTGTGTGCATAGCACAAAGGAGAGGTGAGAAACTGGTTAAGCAGATGATAGGACATATTTGTTTTTGTGAGTTTGAAAGCACTCACCCCTTTTAGGGTTTGGGAGCATGCTGCTTACGGTTCAAATATAGTGCTTTTAACGTACAGTCTTTTCCAAATTAATAAATCTTTACCCATTGACCAAAAATTCTTCAGAAAAAAATATTGTGACCTATCCATATAAGGATTATGCTTTTCTTCTTAGGCTGTTCTCATTTGTTTCCTCTGCCTCCTTTTAATGGATTTCTAGGTCTTTTGAAAGGTAAGGTGGAAGTTCATGAATCTGGCCTGCACTCAATAACAAAATTATTTGAACTGCAGGATTTTGCTTCTCCTTCTGGCTTAAGAAAAACAATCCATGTTTTACATGTAACCAAAATCATGTTCCATTCGCATCCAAGGAATCAGAGATGTTCTACAGTTTAACACACTAACTGTCCACTGTCCTGAGCTCTGCCCTGCTCCTCTGAATTGAAACAGTGATGGGTTCCTGTTATCCTTAAACCTCCCCCTTTTAATGCTGTGATTGCTCCTGGATTGCTTTCCAATCAGGCATCAGAATCTCTCATTTAAATTAGCACGCAAAATCAAAAAGCCACCTGCTCTGCTGCAGACCATGATTCAACCATCTCTGTGCCTGATCTCCATTTCAGTAGCGCCCTCGCCTCTGGAGTCCACCTGGCAGTTCGATTTGGCCGCAGCAGCTCAGGACTCCATATGCTTTTTCATAATTCGCATGCACAATCTGTAAAAACAAGGCACTTTGCCTCAGTGCCAGTCCTACCAAAATGTTTTCTGTTTTCTTTTTTTCCAGCGATGCAGAAGATCACAAGCCTTTGAAAAAAGGAAGCCGAACACCTTCAGACAGGACTGTGAAAAAAGAAGACAGTGACGATAGCCTGGTTGACTATGGAGAGGGGGTGAATGGCCAGTTCAATGAGGATGGCTCCTTTATTGGACAATACAGTGGTAAGAAAGAGAAAGAACCAGCCGAGGGAAATGAGAGCTCAGAGGCCCCTTCACCTGTCAACGCCATGAACTCCTTTGTTTAAGTCTTTAGGCTCTACGTCAATGTCCCGTTTCTCGGGAATGTCTTTCCCGAGCTCTTCTCATCCCTCTCAGCCTATGGACATGTGGGTAGAAAGGATGTTTTCTGCTGTCTGTGAGTATTATGAGAACAAAACAAGAACACAACTCAGTCACATGATACGTTAATGTGAACTGGGGTGCAACGTGCATACTTTTTTGTTGTTGTTGTTCAGAGTGGGTTTTCTCAATTTCCTTGGAACCGATTAAAAAACAATTCAACATCATCACAGCTCACATCATTCCCTGTGCGGGATACAGCTAAATAAGCTGCATGAAACTTGCTGCACAGAGGACACACCCGCGGATGTGATGGCGACATGGTCAGGTACTTAGTTGACACTATCCTCAGCTGAACCCTAAATATGAATTCCGTTGTTATTGTGGAGAGTGTTGCTGTAGCGTTCTCTAGAGCTCCAATGTCTCTGTGGACATTGTTGTGAAACTCGTGACTATGTCTAGCTGTTGTTAGTCTTTTCGGGAGACTGTTAGGAACAGTGTGTACAGCATATACTTGGTACATGAATTAATTATGACAGACACATCTGCTAATGTTCACCAAGGCGCCATCACCTGTCCTTTGCTCCTGTTACTTCCTAGACATCTTAATCTTCCAGGTTACAGTGGCAGTGTTCCACTTCTTACGCTCTCTGTGTCCAGTCGTTTGGGGGCATAAACATTACATTTTGTGATCCCTTCTGGCGTTTGTGCCATACGGAAGAATTGAAAACAAAACTCTCAAGTTAGATTTCAGATCGTAGTCTAGAAAATTCAGGGCAAGCCACGTGCAGTGCCTTCAGACACTCAGCATCCCCTGACTCCTGCACTCTAGATTGGCCAATCTGAACAAGTCCATCCTGTGTGACTGCTGTTGGTAGGGAGGAACTTTAAAAAGGCATTGGTAATGAGAAGTGAAATGCTGGAAAGTTGGGAAAGTAAAAACAAGTTTATTTGAAGGGGCTTTCCCCTATAAATATCAAAAGCCAGGAAAGCTTTGTCATCAGCTGGAGAGCATGAGGACCTGTGGTCTTTTGTTGTTTCTAGCCGAACAAGCTATAATGAAAAAGAAAAATGGTGCGGTTGGAAATGGATGGGAAAACACATGATTCTAGAGCTAAAAACACACAACAGCATGCGAACAGAGATACCAGTATACCTTTATGAGCTTCCAAACTCTGCAGCATTCAACAGTGCACGTGCAAACTGCAACAGGCACACTCCAGATTCTGCAAAATCTGACAAGCGCTTAATTAGGCCAGTAGTCAAAGGGATTACAGCTGCAGTCTAAAGAATAAATGCATATACCCTATCATAGTCATAAACGGTGTGTATGAAATGACTTTACCTCCAATATAAAAATCTATGACAACCTATGGTTGAAGGAATGCTCAAATTCACTTGCCAATAAATTGGTTTCTCATAACTTGCATCAAGTTTAATTTTAAGTAAAGCTTTTTCTATGTAGATATCCTGTTGAATTTGTAAATATACGGAAAGTGTAGATGCTATACGCTTAGAGGTGTTATGTGCAAATAAACACGCAAGCAATGTTTATGTTCTGCTGTGTGAGAAGCTAGCTCATTAATTAATGCAGTGTAAGGGTCTGAAAACAGCAGATGCCTACTTTGGGTACTTCCCCCTCTTCCTTTTGCTGTGAAACTGAAATAGTGAGCTATTTTATCCGCTGTGTCAGCCAGTTTCTGACCGAGATCAGCATTTGCTGATGGAGTACAGTAGGATTTGTTACCTGGCATCTTTGATATATTCAGGTAAAACTTGTTTTAAAGTGATCCCTAAATGAAGTGGCCCTAAATACTCTCATGACTTCACATTTACTATCCCCAAACCAGCCTATCAATTAGAAATACAAAGAATCAGACAGGCTTGCCTAAGCACCAGAAAGCACGGTGACTAAAGCTACGTCAGTGTTTTCAGAGAAAAATAAACACATGTGTAGTTTTTGTTCTTCCAGCTAGAAACGCTAAATGTCTCTGTGCATGAAGAAGTCACTTCCGCAGATTATTACAGACTTGTATTCAAAATTAAATGTGGTTTTAACATCCCCCCCTCTTTTGAACTCTGTCGTGTTCCCAGTGGAGTGGGAATAACCATGTGTAACTAGTGATCATCTGTGTACAGAGCAAGAACATGTGACCAGATTGCCATCAGAAAGTGTCTATCGTTGAGTTTTAGCTCCTTCAAACCTGTATTTTCAAAGGTTTTGAAGAAATTTTGACTTTTTTTTAAAGGCCTAGGACATTATCACAAAACTAAATATAAGAATTAATAAAACAGCGTAATCCGGACTTTTTAATGAAAGGTTAGGGGCTAAGCAAAAAGAGATAGCTTCAGTCTTTTGAGAAAAGGAAATGAAATAACATTGTGTTCTTTCTTTAAAAAGCCCAATTGCTGGTACCCAGTCAGTGATGACCAGCCCATCCCACCAGCCTCAAGCACAATTTGTATTTCTTAACGTGGTTGCTTGGTGAGAGAGTTTGAACACTCATACATATTACAAATATGTCATCCACTTCCTTTTCGCCACCTTCATTCTTCTGTCTCCGAGCCACAGAGGCGTGCGGACAGCCCAAGCTCTCCACCAAGGAGACTCGCCTTGCCCTCTTGGTTATTTAGATAGCACATTATAAAGAGAACTGGAGACATCAGAGCTCAGAATTCCTCCCACAGAATCCACGTTCATGGCTCGCTCAGATCCTCCTTTCACTGTGTGCCAGATTAAAAAACCACAGGCGCACATGCACTCTGCATCATGTCACGGCTCTCTGGCAACAGGGGCTATAAAAGAATAAGCATAGCTTCAGAAAGATTTGGTAGTTATAAAGCAGCATAAACCATTTTGTTCGGGTGGTTTTAACAACTTTTGAGATGAGAGGAGTCCGGGAACTCAGGGATTCTAATCTACGGAACGCATCGCTCCCGCTAGAGACGTTTCTACCGCTGACCACCAGAGGGCGCGCCGTGCTTTAATCTGCGCAAAAGAAAACTAGAGAAAGCCGCCTAGGGATACCGTCCCAAACAGTTTGGATAATCAAAGGATGACCTGACGGAGCAGAAAATGATCGCCTGCTGCAACGAAGGACATGGGGCTGCAGCTCTCCCTAGTGAGCTCACGCTTTCCAGAGAGGAAGCATGAGGTTTGTGAGCCTTTTGCATAGTTTTTCCCTTGATTGGGCTTCAGCCTGGGAGGTTCAGGGGAGGAGTTGCCCTGGAGTTCATTGGCCAGGTTTGTCAGGTGCTTGTGTGAGACGATAAGAGATAGGAGTCCTTAAAACGGCATTAATCCCTTTCTTCAAAGACACTATTTTTGTCCGCCACCAATGGTTTGATGTTTGTTATTGAACAGAACACACACAAAAGCAGTATGAATACCACCCACAGCTCTTAGGATTCACTTAAGAGAAGGGGAGGGAAGAGCAGAGAATATTACTGCAGCATCCGTACTGAATAGTGGCTTGGTGGGGTGGGAAGATCAGTGGTCCAGAGAGAAGTAAGGGTTTGTACCGACTGGGCCATCTGCCAGCGTTGTGGCCCTGCACCAACCCCTCCTCTATCCATTTAGATAATGGTTTAGATAACGCTGTGGCAGATGATGTCTAGTCTAATACGCCTTTCCACTCCAATCCTGTGGGTCCTAGGAACAAAAGAATAATCTGAGCACCGGCTAAAGCCGGGATGAAACACAAGCAGAACCGGGGGTGAGTCCTGCTCCACTGTCGTCTGGAGCCCAGTGTGTGCAGACAGGGACAATCAGATGACCGCCTGGATGGGGGCAGGTCCACACTTAGGAAAGAGCTCAGAATGGAAAGCAGTCTGAACATGGTGGTCAGGAAAGAGGCCCCAAGGAACGAAATGTGAGCTGAAAGGTGAAAGGCAAGGACAATCCATAGAAAAGCAAGGGGACAAGCTGGCCACAGCAAGGCCAGCATGCCTGTCTAGATTCAGAGGCCAGTCTATGCAGGGCCTGAGGACCCTGTGCCAAGCTTATTTAGTATTAGTGAAGAAACAAAGGAAAGTGAGGAGCGAATGAAAGGATCAAGGAACTGCTCAGATTAAGGGCATGGGGCCCAGAGAAAACTGCTGAGGAAGAAGAACATGAGCAAGGGCTGAGGGTGGTGCATCCCCCAGAAACACTCAATCTAGCGAACAGGAGGTGGAGAAAGAGCCTCCCTGGAAATCCAGGACCTGCTTGTCTCTGCACAGCAGGACCTGCTTGTCTCTGCACAGCAGGAGGCTGTGTTCAGTTGGAAGCGAGGGAAAGGCCATTGCAAGAATGAAAGTAGGATGTTTCCACCAGGGTCTGGACAACTCCTCCCTGAGAGATGCCACCCATCAGTCACCCTTGCCCCTGCTTTTCTGGCTATCCACTGACTTTAAACAGCTCAAGTTTCAGAATCAAACTGGCTTTTGCATCAGTCTTAATCCCACGCCCCTTCAGTTATCAGTTCTCCTCCACTTCGTGGCCAGATGGTTGAACTGATAGCAGGAACTGTGTAAGAGGCTAATCGTAGAAGCCACTACTGACCAGACAGTCCATCCCTTGTTCTTTCCATGGCCGTAAAATATCCCCAGTCCCACTCAGTGTGTCCTGTAGACAGTGTCTTTCTTCATCTCTTAAATGTGTGCCTCGTTATCTCATTGAGTGGCTCAACAAGAAAAGAGAATTTCTTTTTCCACCAGTGGTTATCAGCTGGCTCACTGAAATCACCTGGCAGTTTTAAAAGCCCAGTGCCTGTTTTCCCTGGCCCACAGCTGATGTTCACTGTTTTCAGTACCTGATCTGAACCTTCACCCTCACTAGGAAAGGGTCCCCAGACGAGTCTGATGTGCAGCCAGTGTGGAAACTGATGTTGGTCATCTTATACTTTGCTACTGTATAAGTAGTCACAGAACAGTATTTCAAATATAGTCCTCAACACAGCCCAGTGGTGGAGCTCAAATTCTCTTATATGCCCCATATAAAATGAATCTAGAGAGCTGTGTAGAATGCTCACACATCGGTGGTGGGAATACAAAATGGTGCAGCCACTCTGGAAAAGTGTTTATCAATTTCTTTAAATATTGAATATAAATTTACCATGTGGCCACAATGCCACTCATAAATCTACATCTAGCTATGGGCTTGCGTAAACGTGTTCACCAAGTATCAATCATAGCTGGTAGAAAAGAAGCCCGGTGGCTGTGAGCAGATGAACACCTGACACATGGGCATATCATATGAATGGAGGAAGGCATAGCTACCTGGTCAGATGAGACCTTACCCGGCGTGTTCTATAAAGGGATGCTGAATGCAATGATGGGAGGGGTCTCCAAGAACGTCGCATTTTAAATGCCAAGCATAAAGCCCACTCTTCTCATTTACTTGAAATGTCCAAATAGGCAAATGTGTGAAAGCAGGAGGTAGATTGCTATTTGGGGCTGGGGGAGGTGGAGGCAAGGATTTACCCCAGCTCGGTGCGAGGGCTCTTCCTGAAGTACTAAAAAGTCTTGAGTTTTATAGTTAAAACAACTGAATTATGGTATCACAGACACCTCAATAAAGCTTACGCTTGTCTGAATGGTAAATAGAGTTGTGTATGAATGAGGCTTGAGATGAGTACAGTCTCATACCATGGTCACATAACCTCCTGTTCTTCAAGGATGCTACAAGGCCATCAATGTCAGGTGCTCCCCAGAATGGCAGCATCAGTTGTTAGAATTGTGTTCTTGGCCTGGCCCCCATCAATCGATTCAGGAACTCTGCAGGTATAAACCTGCATCTGGTCTTCTAAAAATCCCTCTGATTCTAAAACACACTAGCTTGTGTGGAACATGGCACTCAGCCTTTATCCTATCCCATCTGGAGGACTGGGAATGACTTAGTTTTGAGATTAAAGAAAGAGACCATGTAGTTTTCATAATAGAACAAAAATCTTCAAATAGTCGTTCAAGTGCCCATGACAGGTAAGTGGCTAAACAAATTTTTGAAATGTGCACCATGTTCAGAGCACCAGTCATCAGTAAGCACAAATATTTCACACCAGTAAGGGAAACCAAACACAGAGGTTTTGCTCATATGGAACATTGGAGCAGGTAAAACTTTCCTCCAAGGACAGGAAGCAAACTATGGCTGCTAGGGATTGGAGTTTGCAGAGGGATTTACCTCTGGGAGGCAAAGAGAACTCTTAGAGATGATGGAAGTTGTCCATATTTTGGTTGTGAGGATAGTTGTAGGGGTATTTGTTCATCAGGACTCAAAAATTGTATGCTTAAAGTAAGTGTGCTTTGTTATATATGTTGTATCTCAATAAAGTTGATTTCATTTTGAAAGGAAAATAAACTGGACATAAGTGATTCCTCCCCTTACAGGCTCTCTCTCTTTCTTTCGACTGCTTACCCTAGGATGGGGCAGAGAAGGAGGGGACCCCTAGTTCTGCCTTGTCTTCATGTGAGGGATCGTCCCTGTACTTTCAGAAGTCTATGGTGGCCTTCCCATCTACCTGTTTAGTGGTGTTGTAGGTCAAGCCAGGGTTACAGAGCATACCCAGATTTTCTTGGTTGGGTGGCCTCAAGGACCCTAATGAGGTAGAATGTGAGCACCCCAATATGGATGACAAATCCAAGATCTAGATTTGACGTTCACCTTAGAAATGAAGTAATATTTTATTTCCATTCATGAAGTTGCTACATTTGCGTTCTCTAGTCAACTGCCAACTCAGTCCCCAAGAGCCCTGCCTGACCAGCATCACTCCCAAGTCTTTCCTCACCCTGGGGTGTGGACAGCTGGCCCTGAAGCAGAAGAGGCTTCTCAGGTCTGACTGTGACAAGCCACCTTTGCAGCCTTTCTGAGGTTGGGCTTTTGCCATCATCTGAAGCACGATTAAGAAAAACTCAGAGAGAGAGAAATTGGGGTTCAACTTGAAGACGTGAAAAGTAAAACAGCCAACCACTGGCTCTTACCTCAGCCTCAGTCTGAAATGGCGATCCTGCCTCCAGAATATTAGAATAAGACTGTGTGTTGAAAGCTGTTTTCTCCCATTTTATAATCCTCTCTAGAGCTGGGATTAAAGGCATGTGCCACTGTGATTAAAGGCATGCATCATCATCATTAAAGGCATGCACCGTCCAGTTTCTATGGCAACTAGTGTGGCTATTGGGATTAAAGGTGTGTGTTGCCATCACCTGGTCAGTAAGGTTGACCAGTGGGACTGTTTGACTCTCAGATCTTCAGGCAGTCTCTATTTATTAAAATACAGTTGAAATGCCACTACAATCAAACTTACTCCTTTCAGAAATTATCCTGGGCCTCTTTTAAGCAAAATCCTGTCTCTTGGCTTTTCATCTCCCATCTAAACAAGATCCGATTGACATGGCAAAGGTAATCTGCATTTGCTTCTCCTTGCTGGGGTTCTTTTTTAGGTCCCTGCATGAGAATAAGGTCACTCCTCATCCTCCAAGCTGCACAAAGATTGTGTATCCCACACTGTCATATCTACAAATAGCACCTCCCCCTCTTCCTCTCCACTTTCCTTCCTACTTCCTTCCCTTTATCTTCTCCTCCCTCTCCCTACATTTGTCTCTTCCTATGTACCCCTCTCTTGCCTCCTGCCTCTCCTTCTCTCTCCTCTGTCTCTCCTCCTCACCCCCTCTCCCACAACTTCTCCCTCTCCACTCCATCCCTTTCCCTTTGCTATAAGAAGGCATGGAGTAAATCAGACAATCCACAGACTAAGAAAAGCGGCCTCACTAGGCACAAACCCCTTTATCTGTCACTTCCAGCCTTCACAAAATAAATCGCATCCTGAGATAATAGATGTTGTGGTTTAAACCATCCAGGCTGGTAACTAGTGTTTTATTATGGCATCCCAAGAACACTAAGAAACACTCTTTAGCAAATTACAATCGTTCACATTTTGTTTCCAAATGCAAACAGCCTTGCAATGTTTGCCTGGTTTATATTTTCAGATTCTGTTCCTTTTCTATTTAGCATGAACTTTCTGTGGTAGGATGGAAAGGGGAAGAAAATAGGAAACTTGCCTTCAGCGCCTGTTAAATGCCAAGCCCCATGCTAGACAATATGCACACCATACCCATTTCATGTTCTTTCCAGCCTGTGAGACAGCATTCCTTTTCTTCCCAAAGGTCACATGGCTGCAGAAGAGATCTATCTCATGAACTCAGTGATGTCTGACTCCATGGTACAAGCTCTTTCCCCCTTTAAACTGTTCATCATGAAGTCTAAGCTAATAAAGTAGAAGCATGATGTTCAAAATCCAAAAGAGAGTAGGCTGATGTGATTTTTTTCAGAATGAAAGTCTGCCGTTTCTGAAGGCCAGTGGTCCCCCAGTCCAAAAGGGACTTGACATCTAGGAGAAGACAGGAACATGCTTGCATAAGTGGGCTTGGAGGAGCTCTGTTTTGGAGCAACCTGTGCCAAGACCCAGGATGATGTAAGAGCAGAGCCTCCCATCTCCCTCTTTAGATTACAGTGTGCAGCAAACAACATGAGCTTTTAAGGTCCTGAAGGCCATGAGGCTGGCAGGTGTTACAGAAGCAGAGCTAAAGCATCCTCACCCTTCCTTGGAGTTGCTAGAGGTTGTTAGCAGTGTGACTGGGTTATTGCTTTCCATCTTGATGGAAGGACACATAATAATGTGATGTCATGCCTCAACAGCTGTGCTTGGGGAGTATGCTCATTGGTAGACAGGGACTTGAGAACTCAGCGTCTTCCCATTCAGCTAAGCACAGCCTTGCCTCTGCTCTACAGGGGAGTAGAAAGGGAAAGTGAGTGAGCACATCTGGATTGTGCACTTGGCTGCTCAACCTCTGGCTACTCCATGAGAGAACTGGTACTTCCATGGAGCAAATTCTACACCTCTGGGCCCATGATTGATCCTGTGTCAGGAGAGCAGCCAGAGAAGAAGGCACTGTCTCTGAACCTACCACACCTTCACTCTGGCAGAATTAGAGAACTAGGTGCCTTCATGCTCACAATTAAGAGTCTAGGCCCAAAGGCTATGGTTTCAAAGACGGGCTCCACTCCGGGCTAAGGAGAGGAGTCCCAGGAGGCCGTAAAAGGACTGGATAGAGCTTGCAAAGGAAGAGGACAGAAGGAAGCAATGACAGACAAAACACGGCTCCCGCCCCAAAGATGGTCACCTTCTGAGGTGCTAGAGGCCTAGAACTTCAGTGTCTCAACTTAGAATGAGAGGCCAAGGCCACAGCTCAGCACATTTCACGTGGGTAAAGTGAGAGTTTCAACTTGGTTACGCTGACTCCTCCCGTAGCTTCCACAAGTCACTGGATAGGTGACACAAAGAGAAGGTGACTGCTTTTGAGCGACTGGAATCGGTGCCCAGGACTATGGTAGGTAGAAACTGTGCCAAGTTGCTTGTGGCCTTGGGATTGAAAACAAAATTCCTAAGCTGTCTCAGTGAGGACAAAACATACAGCAGGAAGAGGCTAGAGAGTCACACCTGAGGACCAAGGAAAGGGGCCCACGGGGGTAGTAGGAGGCTGCTTGTTTGTTTCCCGCTGCCCAGACTCCCAAAATAATCACACAGAGACTATATTAATTAAATCACTGCTTGGCCTATTAGATCTAACTTCTTATTGGCCAGCTTTTACATCTTAATTTAACCCATTTCCATTATTTTATATTTTATCACGAGGTTTGTGACCTACTGGCAAGGTTCCAGCATGTCTGTCTCTGGCAGTGGCTCCATGGCTTCTCTCTGACTCCACCCTTCTTTCTCCCAGCATTCAGTTTAGTTTTCCCCACCTAGCTTTGTTCTACCCTACCAGGTCAAGCCAGTTTCTTTATTAACTAATGGTATTCACAGCATATGGAGGGGAATCCCACATCATACGGGTACAGAAAGGAGATCATGCACTAACAAGACGCTTGAACCATGCAGGAGTGCTTTAAGTTGGCCTGGGAGTCGTTTGCAGCACAAGCTTGAGTACCCAGGGTCAGCCTCCACAGCCCATATACAAAGGCTGGGCATGGTGGCACACACTGTAACCCAGTGCTGGAGAGGTGAAGACTGGCGGGGCTCAGGGGCTTGCTGCCTAGCCAGCTTGCCTAATCAGCAAGCCCCACACCAGAGGAAGACCTTGTCTCAAAAAAATAAAGTTAATAGTGACTGAAGAAAAATGACTTCCAAAGTGTCCTGTGGCCTCCACACACTGTAGCACACATGCACGCACGCACACACACACACGCACGCACGCACGCACGTACACGTAGAGTTCTGAAACTCTTGTTCCTTACCGTATTTCTTTCTCTCAGCTGTTTTCATTACCTTTATACGTACTGATTACTGAACATGACCCATTGGCTTTTCTAACAGTGCCTTCTGGGAGTGAACATTCAGAGTCACCAGAAACAACAGAACTGTGCTCTGAGGAGACTGTAGTTCAAACAGCGGTCGACACAGGATACCGTGGAAGAGAGGCGAAGGTCCCTCACCAGGAGGACAAAGCAGGAAAACCTGGAAATTAGTTAAGATGGAAAGACAGGCTGCACGGACCTGGAGCCCTCAGAGAGATGGATCCATGGAAAACAATGTGAGGGGCACTTCTGGAAGCTGTGTGACCTTCCCGTCCCTGTTCAAGACATCAGTGACAACGGGCCAGGCTTCCTAAGACTTTACACCTGGGTCTCAGGAATGTATTCACATGCCACCTCCTCCAAGCGGTCTCTCTCGTCTATCCCAACAGGCTGATCACTGCTTCTATCCCGCTGACTCTTTGCCATGCCGCTTCATTGCTGGGAAATTAAAAGAAATACCGCTTTTCATCATGTTGCCATACAAGCCAGTTGGTAATTAATTGTTAAGTACTGGTGCTGAACGCTGTTACTTGTGGTTGCTCCCGTTACCCAGCAGGAGAGAGGTCTGAGAATGCCGGGAGGCCAAGGCACAGCCAGTTCCAGGGTTTACAGCCAGGAGGTCTAAGGAGAGCAGAGCTCAGTTGGTGATGCCTTTGCAAATACATGCATTGTGTGCACCCAGAAGACAATTTCCTTAATTGTCCAGGCCAGACTGGACAATTACAGAAAATGCCTGGAGGTGATGCTCAGAGTCTAGAGGCATTAAATAAATCACAGTCGAACCAATTTCCTGAAAGGCAAAGTAAGTATTGGAGTTTTCTGGACAGGTAGCCTCTTCCCAGTTTTCAACCTGTGGGTCATGACTCCTCAGGGTCCAGTGACCCCTTTCACAGGGGTCACCTAAGACCATCAGAAAGCAAAGACATTTACATTATAATTCATAAGAGTAAGAAAATTATAGTTTATGAAGTAGCAACAAAAATAATTTTATGGTTGGGGATCACCACAACATGAGTAACTGTATTGAAAGGGTTGCAACATTAGGAAGGTTGAGAACCACGTGTGTAGACAATACAGGTTTAGCTGATTCTTCCTTTGTAGTGTAGACAATGCAGTTACAGAAAGTAATCAGAGTCATTGTTAAAAACTTATAGATGCTAAAATTTATGTTTCATTGCTTTGCTTTCTACAAAAATCTTATTGTTCTCTTTATTTTTTAAACCATTAGAAAATACAAAAACCTTGCTTAGCATGTACATCATACAAATTCAGAGAGTGGGCCAGACCAGACTGTGGTTTGTGGATTTGTGTCCGTGACCTACATGAAGTGGGCAAAGTCTGATGTGCAGTGCTGGGCAGATATGAAAAATGAGTGTTTTAAAAAGATAAAAATCACAATACCCTTAAAAATAGAAAGAAAACATCTAACAAAGCTTTTATTGATTTCATTAACTGAGGAACTGGGAAAATTTAATAACCAATTCAAAGGAAGACTTTGGGGGGGCAGCGCTGAGGGTTGAACCTAAGACAAGCACTCTACCACTGAGCTACAGCACCAGCTGCAAGAGAAACACACACACACACACACACACACTCTTTCTGTCTCCCTCTGTGTGTGCGCACACGCATGTGCACGTGTGTGTGTGCGTGTGCATGTGTGATAGACACTGTGTGCTCATCTGTTAACATGCAGGTGGAGGCAAGAGGAAGATGTCAGGTGTCTTTCTCCAGCACTCTCCACCTCATTTCCTTGAGTCAGGGCCTCTCAATGACCCCGCTGCCCATCCTTTGGCTAAGCTGCCTAGCCAGTGAACTCCCAAGATCAGCTTTTCTCCAGCCCACAGTTCTGAGTTATGGACCATATTCACAGGCCATAAGAAATGCTGTAATCCATTGCTGAGGTCTATATGACAAAGAACAATTGCATTTCTAAAGGACACAGTTTTCATTTCCGTGGACAAGACTCACCTTCAGTAACAGCAGTATCCCAGGACTTTCAGAATTGTAAAATAAATCAATGAGAGACAGACATAACTAGGAAGTGTATACTATATGAAAAATACCCAAGAATTTCCCTGACACCTCCAAGATTTTGACCATTTCTTTGGCAAAGTCCAGCATGATTGAAAGGAAGGGCACAGAGGACTGTTTTGTTTCATTTCTGCTGATGGCCCCAGCCTTCTGGTCTTCTTTGCCCGTCCCAGCTCATCTCAGGGGAACCAATGTCCCTGTCTACTGATCATGGGCCAGTTACTCAAATTCTTTGTGCCATAGTTTCTTCCTCAGTAAAATGAGGAAAATTTACCATCTACCTCAGGATCTATGTAGAGATTATAGTATTTGCTAACTCTATTTCTCCTACTGAAAACTTTGAATGGTCTAGAATGATTTATATACCAAAACACCCATTCAAAAAACCATAATTAAAGAAATCTTCCCAGCTGCCATGGGCTTGAGAGTGGGGAAGGAGGCATGTGGCTTTAGCTGTTCCTTAGCTCCCTAGATTTTTCCTTTCTTTTTGTGAGAAAGAAATGTTAGAACTTCCCGCTCAAAAGTCCCTGCTAAGTCCTCCGCTATATTAACAGTCTTTGCACAGAAATTCCAGTATGAAAGGAACTTGCTTGGTAGAGCCCAAAAAGCATAAATCTCTGGGTTAGAAGCTCAGCATCACATAGACTGGGCATGTTGGCACTGCTGTAATCCTGTAAAACAGGAATTATATTCAGGAGATAGATGAAGGAAAAATTTGAGATCATCCTCCTACACAGCTAGTTGTAGGCCAGCTTGCATTTTGTATTTATGTAGAATAAGAAAAATCAGGCAGAGGAAATGGGGATAGAGGAACAGTGGAAAAGAAAAGGTGAAAAGAAGAGAGAAGTCATACAGCTTTACCATGTATTAACAACATAAAACTTTAGTACATTTTAGCACTTTCTGCAAATATTGAGATTTATTTTTAAGTATGAGAATTCATATTTAATATAAGAGACAATCATAAAAATGATTATAAAACTTATAAGAATAAATGGGTGACCCTGAAACCTCTGCTTTCCCCTAAATGCTCTTCTGTAAATAGGTTTTTTTCCTTGGGCCATGAGCTCACAAAAAAATGACACAGAGACTTATTATTAATTACGAAAGCTCAGCCTTAGCTTAGGTTTGCTCCTAACGAGTTCCTTTCTTGTAACTTAAATGTGCTTTACCTAGGAACATATGCACAGCTATTTTGATGCAAGCAACTTCAGAGTTGTAGGATGAAACCATTCTCTTTGTTGTAAATAGAACACGAGTTTCCCTGCTAGAGAAATACAGTGGCTTTTGAAAACACTCCATTGGGCAGGGGTTTAATTAACTGCAAATGTGTTTTGTACACATGACCCTGTGTGCTATTGAACTTACATATTTTTGGGCTTGATTCTCCTATTTCGTGTTCTTAACCCTCACCCCAACCCAAGGACTGACCTGAACCCTAACCCTAATCCCAACCTAGCTGCTCTCCTAGTCACTTTTTTGTTCTTAAACTGAAACCTGAGCCTAATGTGACCCCAACCCTCACACTAACAATCTCCTTCAGTGCCCTGCATATTGTAAAATGATCACCACGCCTCCTCACACTAACAATCTCCTTCAGTGCCCTGCATATTGTAAAATGATCACCACGCCTCCTACAGGACCTTCCTGTGAGGAGGTATGATAAGTTGTATCAATTATCAGATATCATATATCTTTTTCTTGCAAAAGTACTGCTATTTTCATGATTTTTTTTTTAAAAAAATCCTGCTTCACCTAGAGACATATGCATAAGTGTTCTGGAGCAAGCCACTGAAGAATTGTTTTGAGCCTAGACTTTAATGGCTGAGCCATCTCTGCCTTTTTCTGAAGGGAAATGGAGAAAGATAGATCTGGGGAAGAGGGAGGGTATAATATATGAGAGAAGAATTAATAAAAAAAGAAAAAATAAAGTTACAAAAAGGAATTGTGGGAATGAAAGCATTCACTTCTTAGTAAATGGGATTTACTTCACTACAGTAGAAAAACAATGGTTTTGCAGATATAATCCTAGGTGATTATTTACACTTGTCCATGTGTTTTCTAAAGATGACATGGTGTGCTGCTGAATTTTTAAATCTCAATGCTCAGCTCTGCTATTGCTTTCTTGGTCTTAACCTTAACTCTGACCCTAATTCCAACACTAACCCTAATGTTCTTGTAGGGTGTTACACTAATATGTTCTCTGCTTCCTTGGAGAACGCCAGCCCTCTCTCACAGTGGTTGGCTGTGTGGCACACTGGTGTAACAGAATCCTTGCTTTTGTAAGCGTCCTTCTGTTTCCACTGCATTTGTAACATACCAACTTTACCTAGGGGTTTACACAGCTGTCCTGATGTTCGCAGGGTCGGGGTGGCAGGGGAAAACGCAGCCACAGTGTTGTAAATGAGATTTAGATTTCAGTGCAGTAAAAATAAAATGGATTTTGCAAGTACACTCTTGTGTGTTGTTCTGTTTTCACTTGCGTGTGTGTTTTCTAAAGATGACATCGCGTGCTGCTAAGCTTGTGCATTTTTAATGTTCTTTGCTCCTGTTCCTTTCTTGTCCTTCATCCTAACCCTAACCCAAACGACCGTTTTGAAGTGCGACAATAATGACCTAATGTACTCTGTTTCCTTGGAAAAGAATCAGTACCCCTGTTTATGATATGACACATGGATGAGGTGCATTGGTATAGCAAAGTTCTAGCTCTTGTAAAAGTAAAAAATACTGCCATATTTACTGTGCTTAAAAAAAAGACCTTATTTACGTATGGACTTATGAACAGTTGTTCTAAGGAAAGTGGCTGCAGAGTTGGAGGAATAAAACTGTTCACTCTGTTGTAAATGGAACTTAGATGCCACCACAGTAGAAGTACCATGGATTTTTGCAAATCCACACCTGTGCAGTGTTTTTCGTGTGTGTGTGTGTGTGTTTTCTAAAGATGATATTGAATATGGCTAAACTTATAGACTCTTATGCTCAGTTCTCCCATTCTCTTATTGTTCTTAACCCTAACCCTAAACACCATCCATTCTTGAGTCTAAGCCTAATGCCCTTCGGCAGTGTTATAATAATGAATGCCAGGGACTTGCTTTCTTGAAATACAATCAGTATTCTCTTACTTTACTTAGCTCTAAGGTATATAGTATAACAAGGGTCTTGTTATTGTAATGTACTACCATTATCACTGTGGGATTTTTTTAACACTGCAGTTTTATCAAACCTGCTTTTCCTAGAAACGTATGCACTGCTATTCTGTCCCAAGCAATGACAGAGTCATGGGAGGAGAATTGTCCACTTCTTTGTAAATGCAAGTTTGCAGTATTGTGGTTGCTTGTGCTAGTTTTTTTTTTTTGTAAAGATGACACTAAGTTCTTCTAACATTATGAAGTCTTATGCTTTGCCCTATTTTCCTTTCTTATTCTCAACCCAATCCCTATCCCTATCTCTAACCCTAACCCAAGCCCTCGCCCTAACTCTAATGTCCTTGTGCAGTGCTACAATACTGAACTCATGCTGGTCACCATTCTCTGCTAAGACTTTGATGTGATGTGCATTGGTCTGACACAGTCCTTCCTCTTATAAAATGCTGCCATTTTTATTGTGAGTTTAACAAACCCACTTCAGGTAGGAATGTGTGCACAGCTGTTTCGATGCAAGCACCATCAGAATTTTAGGAGTCAACCACTTACCTTGTTTAAAGTGGGATTTTGATTTCACTGCATTAGAAGTACATTGGGTTTCGCAAATACGCACACAGGTGGTGATCTTTTCACAGGTGTGTTTTTCTTAAAATGACACTGTGTGCTGCTATTGTGACAGATTTTCAATCATAACCTTTATCCCAAACCCAAATCTAAACCTAATCCTGAAGTCTTTTTGGAGCTCTACAGTAGTAAACTCATGTTCCATGCATTCTAGGAAAACAATCATCACTTTGGTAACAGTTCTTCACTCTGAGGTGCATTGGTATCACAAAGTCCTTCCTGTTGCAAAAGCATCGCAGGTTTTTATTGTGTTTCTAACAAACGAGCTTCACCTGGAGCACGCACACTGTTGTTCCCTTACAAGCAACATCAGAATTGTGGGAGCAATATAGTCTGCTTTTTTTTTTTAAGGAAAATTTAGATTTCACTATAGTAGAAGGCACAATGCTTTTTGTTTTTATTTTACTATTTTCAAATAAGCCACTTTTTTTGTGTTTCAGTCACTTGTCTCCTGTTTTCTGAAAACGACACTGAGTTTCATGCTGTGCTGTGTTTTTCTCTCTTGTTTTGAATCCTACCTCTAGCCTTAACCATAGTTATAACCATGACCATAACTGCAACCATATCTGTAACTGTAGCCTTAACCACAACACTTACGGCTTCATGCAGCCTTACAATAATAAAAGCATGTGCTCTATAATGGTGACCATATCTGTTGCAGGACATCTCTGTGAGCAGCACTTGTATAACACACTTCTTGCTATTGTTTGAACACTGCTATTTTCAGTGTTCCTAATAAACCAACGCTACCTAGGAATGGACTTGTTGCTCTTTTGATGCAAGCAACTGCAGTGTGCAATCAGCTTCATTGTAAACAGGACATGACTTTCTCTGCTTTTGCAAATACTCCACATGCAGTGTTTTAGACACTTGTGTGTGTTCTTTCTAAAAATGACGGTAGGTGCCATTGACATCACAGATTCTTATACTCTACTCTCTTATTTGCTTTAGTCACCCATGCACATGTTTCTAAAGATGCAATTACATACTGTTAAAGTTATACATTCTTTATTTTTTTTAAAGTGGGAAAGTGATTTATTGAGAGAGCCATACTTGGAAGGCTGTTGGGATCCAGCCATCACATGCCAGCCTTCAACACATCAATAGACGACTAAAGAATGGACTAGCTCAGCATAAGCATCTGTAACTGAAACTTCTTTAGAAAACACACACGACTAAAATGTCACATTCACAAAATACCTGTACTTCTATTGCAGTGAACTCTAAGTCCATTTGGAAGAAAGCAGACATTTTTATTTATCCAATCTGAAGTTGCCTGCATCAGTGCAGCAGTGTGTACGTTCCAAGGAAAAACAAGTTTGTTGTGGTACAATGGTCTTGTGCCCTGTAAAGATTTGTCACTTGTGTTGATTGGCCAGTAGTCAGGCAGAAAGTATAGGTGGGGTGACCAGAACAGAAGAATTCTGGGAAGAGGATAGGGCCAGTCTGCAGTTGCTTACCCAGACACAGAGGAAGCAAGATGAGAATGCCTCACTGATAAAAGGTACCAAGCCACATGGCTAATACAGACAAGAATTGTGGGTTAATGTAGATATAAGAAAGAGTTAGTAAGAAGCCTGAGCTAATAGGCAAACCAGTTTATAATTAACGTAGGCCTCTGTGTGTTTCTTTAGGACTGAATGACTGCAGACCAAGTGGGACAGAAAACCTCTGTCAACACAAGTTTAAGAACAAAGTAAAAGCAATGGTACTTTTATCAGAGCAGAATTTTGTCATACTCATTGAGATATACTGTAAAAGAAGTGGTGATAGATTCACATGAAAGCAGAGCCCATAAGTTTATTATTATTGTAGGACTTCACCTGAACACTGATGGAACAAGAAAGGAATAGGAGAGCAGAAAATAAGAATCTGTAAATGAAGCAGTAGACAGAAACATTTTTATAAATCACACACAGACATACACATACAAGTCACTAAGACACTGCATGGTGGTGTATTTCCAAACCAATGAACTTCAGCTGCAGTGAATTCTAAATTTCATTTACAACGAATCCAACAGCTTTACTCATACAAGTCTTAAGTAGTTGGCATCAGAGCAGCAGCACTTAGTTTGCTAGGTAAAGTGGGTTTAAGAGCACACTGTAAACATTTGCACTCAATACCCCTCCCAGAGACAGACTTCAGCAGAAGTTGTGATTGTTGTACATAGGAGATTATTATTGTAGCACCATACCAGGACATTGGTTGAACATGAATGGACTGGAATAGGTAAGCATAAGAATCTGTAACTGAAACTTCTTTAGCAGTGGTGCTTCTTGAGAAAACACACACATGTGTCAAAACACTTAACAATGGAATATTTGCAAAATAAAAAACAACTGTATTTCTATTGCAATGAAATCTATATTTTGTTTGCTATGAAGCATATGGGTTAACTCTTCTGAAATTGCTTACACCAGAAGACCAGTGAGCACCTTCCTAAGTAAGCAGGTGTGTTAAGATCTCAGTGAAGTGGCAGAATTTTTATAGCAACAAGAACTTTATTTTACCATTATTACAGAAGTGGTGGTTTTGTACAAGAGAGGAGACCACATGAGATTGTTATTGTTGCTCTGCACCAGGATTGTGACTGAACATGAACGGAATACAATAATACCACAGCAGCATCTGTGACAGAAGTAGTACACAGAGGCAATTTTAGGAATCAAATATGGGAGTAAAATGCCTCAAAATGGTGTATTAGTGCAAGCCCCTATATTTACACTGTCACAAGATCTAAGTCTCAATCCTGTTTACAATTAAGTGCACAGGATTATACTTACAAATCTGAATGTGCTTGCATTAGTGCAACAGCACAAGTGCACAGGATTATACTTACAAATCTGAATGTGCTTGCATTAGTGCAACAGCACATGATTCCCAGGCAAAGCAGGTTTGTTGATAACACTGCATAAACAGCGGTACTTTGACGGCAGAAAACCTGTTACACCAATACACCACAGAGGGAAACTGGGGCAAATCAAGTGATTGACTTCCAAGAAAGCAGAGCAGATGAGATTATTGTCTCACTGCACAAGGACACATAAACAGTACACAGTGTTATCTTTGGAAATCACACACACAATGAATAAAGTGACTACACACCATACAATATTTCATTTGCAAAAAAATAAAAAGAAAGCACTTCTACTGCATTTAAAAACCTAAATCATGTTTACAGTGAAGCATACAGTTTTACTGATACGAGTCTGAAGTAGCTTGAAGCAGAACAGCAGTGAGGACATTTCTAGGGAAAGTGAGTTTGATAAAATCACGATGAGAATAATAGGAGTTTTAAAACAACAAGAACTTTGTCATATCGCTGGATTTTACAGAATTGTACTGTAAGAGACATGTTGATTGACTTACAGGAAAGAAGACCACATGAGTTTATTTTTATAGCACTGCACCTGAACACTGATTGAGCAAGAGTGGTATAGCTTACCATAAGAATCTTCATCTCAAGAAGTACATAATTGTATATTTGGAAAACACAAGTAGTTGTGACTAAAAGACCACATGATAGTGTATTTGCCAAAATAAACAAACAAACAAAACCCCAAAAAACCAAAAAGCCAAAAACAAAAGACAACAAAACCCCCATACTTCTACTGTACTGAAATCTAAATTCTATTTTCAGTGAAGCAACAGGTTTATTCTTAAACTCTGAAGTTGCTTGCATCAGAAGAGCAGTGCTATAGAATACCCCTCTGTAGGCTGTGAATATATTTTATTACCATTGGTTAATAAAGAAGCTGCTTCAGTCTATAGTAGAGCAGAATATAGCCAGATGGAAGATATATATAGAGAAAATAAGTGTGGTCAGAGAGATGCCATGTAGCTGCCAAAGGAGAAATATACTTGCCAAAACCTTACTGGTAGGCCTCAGACTCGTGGCAATACACAGATTAATAATGGGTTAATTTGAGATGTAAGAGTCAATTAATAAAAAGACTGAGCTAATAGGCCAAGCAGTGTTATAATTTAGTTTCTGTGTAATTATTTGGGTCTGGGCCACTGGGAAATGAATGAGCAGTCTCCATTTACAAATCACCATCTGGGTCTCTCAGTGAGCACTCATAACAGTCAGTTGCTACTCTCAGGGACCCTGGAAAGTGGTCTCAGCAACTTCCCAGAGCTGGGGTAGTAAATGCAGATCCTACTAGTACTTATTAGCATGAGGCTAGGCTCTCTGGGAATCAAGAGGGATGGAGTCAGTCACCAGAGCCCTGTGCTTGAGGGCTTAGCCACCTCCTAGCAGTTTAAGCTTTGACTCACATTGTCAGAGAATGGTGCAGGCACACAGTAAACCCTGTTCCAAGCAACAAAAAAGAAAAATGCAACAACAACAAAACTCTAAGGAGGTACAAAATGCTTAAAACTGTGCTGAAATTCTAAAGAAAAAAATGGGTAAAACAGTCACAGAAAAAATAGCTTAAAAATGGTAAAGTCTTTAAAGAAAGAATAAAGTAAAAGAAAAATAGTAAGCCATGTAAGGATGGAAATACACTGAGCACCTAGATAATTTTTATTTCTTTGTTGACTTTAAATTTTTTGAATGTTGATGAGCAAAAGGTAAAAGCTGCTGAGAGACATTGAGTTGTATTAAAAAACAGCCAACCTATATATTTAAAGAATGTCTTAACTTCAGAATGGAAGTCAGGAAATATGTTGCATTGGGGAAAGGATTATATGCCTTTGTTTCCACAGGAAATAGAGCTATGGATTTCTTCAAAATAATGAAGATCAGATTTGATTGGAGAAGACCTCCTAAAAACCTTGACTACAGGCATGAAGGAAAAAGACAAGAAAAACTACAAGACAGTTGACATATAAGCTGATCCTTTGACATGAAAACAACTCTGAGACTGGATGAGACATGACAAATCTTGTTGATTAAAGAATCCTCACGATGACTTAGTATTACATGGCATTCTTTTACATGGCATTGATAGAGATTTATGTTACAGTTTTATTATACAGTTCAAATGAACTTATAGAGCTGTCAGATGCCTTTTATCTGCTCAAACATAAAACAAACAAATTATCTTTACCTGATTTGTGCACACCACACATTCCATACTTGTGTTAATGCAGATATGTATGAGATGGGGTGGGTGGCTTTTGGCTATTTGGTGGATGTTTGTCATCATTTAGGGTTAGTTACAAGTTTTTATGGTAAAGGAGGAAACTAAGCAAAGGAGATTAGATTCAGGGATCTCCTTCTGAAAAGAAAAAAGAGGGGATATAGGAATAATAAGAAAAATGGGTAGATTACTGAATCTATTTTTAAACTAAAAAAGCAACTACTAGTCTCAAGTATTTTATATTGGTATCAATTTTTATATACTGATACAAATTTAAGGTTATTTTTCTATACTTTATATGTTTCTAGTCTTGTTTAAGGTATTGTACCTATTCATCTCATTTAAGAATATAATGTAAATTCTAGTCCTTGAAGCAATTTAGGATAATAAAGACAGGATGGATAGCAGTTAGTCACTACAACATTCAAACTTACACTCATGTTAGGTAAGTTTTTAAGGTCAAACACACACATACACACACACACATACACACACACACACACACACACATATATATATGGTCTTCAAATACTTCAGAGACTTACAGAATATGACATTTAAAATGTCTTAAGAATATAGGGATTTTTATGACAGTGAGACATGTCTGCTTACGGCAGCACCAATTTACTTCAGAAAAGGATGATGGGCATCAAAGAACCACCATATGGATTTTTACTTTATTGTGGTATTAACTCTTCTTGATTCTTATTTCCCTGGTAAGTAAAGATGTTGAACATTTATTTAAGTGTTTCTTGGTCACTTGAAATTTCTATATTGAGACTTTTCTGTTTAGATCTGTACCCCATTTTTTAAATTTTCTTTGTTGATGTCTACATTATTGAATCCTTTATATACTTTGGGTATTAGCCCTCTATCAGATGTGGAGTTGGAGAAAATCTTTTACCATTGTGTAGGTTGTCATTGTGTCCCATTGTCTGTGACCTTTGCCTTAGAGAAGCTTTCATGAGGTCTAATTAACTGTTGATCTTAGTGTCTGTAATATCAGTGTTCTGTTTAGGAAGTTGTTTCCTGTGCCAATGTATTTAAGGCTATTCCCCACTTTCTCATCTATTACGTTCAGTGTATCTGGTTTTATGTTGAGATCTTTGATCCATTTGGACTTGAGTTTTTTTGCAGGGTGGGAAGTATGGATCTATTTGCATTATTCTACTTGCAGACATCCAGTTTGACCAGAACCATTTGTCTTTTTCCAATGTGTATTTCTGTCCTTTTTTATACATAAAAAAATCAGGTGTTCATATGTGTGTGGAATTATGTCTGAGTCTTCAATTTGTTTCCATTGATCAGTATATCTGTTATTATGACCACACCATGTGGTTTTTATTACTATAGCCCTATAGTACAAATTGAAATCAGGAAGGGTAGTACATCCAACAGTTGCTTATTTTGTTCAGGATGGTTTTACCAATCATCTTTGTTTTGTTTTCTTTTGTTTTTCAATAATGAAGTTGAGAATTGTTCTTTAAAGGTCTGTAAATAATTGTGCTGAAATTTTGATGGGAACTGTATTGAAACTGTTGATTGCTTTTGGTAGGATAGCCATTTTTACTGTGTTAATCCCAACTACTTATAAGCATGAAAAATATTTCCACCTTCTGATAATTTCTTCAATCTCGTTCTTCATTGATGAAATTTTAATTATACAACCTTGCTTTGTTCCTGAATTTAGTGGAATTTCTTTGAGTCTCTCACCTTGTAATTTGATTTTGGCTATAGTCTTGCTGTAAATTGCTCTTATTATATTTAGATGTTTCCCTTGTATTTCTAATCTTTCCATGACCTTCATCATGAAGAGGTGTTGGATTTTGACAAACATCTCTGCATCTAATGATATGATCATGTGATGGTTTTTTCTTTCAATTTATTTATATATTTGATTACATTTACTGATTTTTTATATTGAGCTGATCCTACATCTCTGGGATGAAATGTGCTTGATCATGGTGGATGATCTTCCTGATGTACTTTTGAATTTGATTTGCAAATATTTCATTCAGTATTTTCACATCTATGTTCATATTGGAAATTCTTCTGCAGTTCCTTCTTTATTGAGTCTTTCTGTGGTCTAAGCATCAGGGTATTTTATAGCTTTATAAAATGAACTTGGCAATGATATAAATGAGGAAACACCATGTCTTTCTGGGTCTGGGATACGTTACTCAGGATGATATTTTTTTTAGAGTTCTATCCATTTGCCTGCAAATTTCGTGATGTCATTTATTTTTATAGCTGAACAATACTCCATTGTGTAAATGTACCACATTTTCTTTATCTATTTTTTGGTTGAGGGCCATTTTTATAGCTGAACAATACTCCATTGTGTAAATGTACCACATTTTCTTTATCTATTTTTTGGTTGAGGGCCATATAGGTTGTCTCCAAGTTCTAGCTATTACAGATAATGCTGCTATGGACATAGGTGGGTAGGTGTCCTTTCTATATGATTCAGCATCCTTTGGGTATATGCTCAAGATTGGTATAGCTCAATCTTAAGGTAGATTGAGTCTGAAATTTCTGAGGAGCCAACATATCGATTTCCAAAGTGGCTATACACATTTGCACTTCCACCAACAGTGGAGAGGTCTTCCACTTATTCCATATCCTATCCAACATAAGCTGTTATTAGTGTTTTGATGTTAGACATTCTGACTGGTGTCAGATGGTATTGAAGAGTCATTTTGATTTGCATTTCCTTGATAGTTATGATATTAAACAATTCTTTAAGTGTATCTCAGCCATTTGAGATTATTCTGTTGAGAATTCTCTGTTTAGATCACCACCCTGTGTTTAAATTAGATTATTTCTTATTTAGAGGGCTAGTTTCTTGAGTTCTTTACATATTTTACAGATCAGTCTCCTGTCAAATGTGGGGATAATGAAGGTTTTTTCCTGTTCTGAAGGTTGCCATTTTGTCTTGTTGACAGTGTCCTTTGCCTTACAGAAGCATTTCAGTTTTATAAGGTCCCATTTATTAATTGCCGATCTGAATACATGAGCTACAGGTGTTCTTTTCAGGAAGTTATCTTCTGTGCCAATGCATTCAAGGATACTTCCCACTTACTCATCTATCAGTTTCAGTGTAACTGGATATATGTTGAGGTCTTTGATACACTTGGCCTTGAGTTTTGTACAGGGTAATATATATATATATATATGGGTCTATTTGAATTCTTCTACATGCCACCATCCAGTTATGTCAGCACCATTTGTTGAAGATTCTTTCTTGTTTCCATTGTATATTTTTTGCTTCTTTGTCAAAAATCAATTATTCATAGGTGTGTGTCTTTATATCAGGGTCTTCAATTCAATTTCGTTGATCCATATGTCTGTTTTTATGCCAATATCAAACTGTTTTTATTACTATAGCTCTATAGTAGAGCTTGAAGTCAGAGATGGTGATACCTCTAGAAGTTCCTTTATTGTACAGGATTGTTTTAGCTATCCTGGGTTTTTAGTTTTTTTCTATATGAAGTTGAATATTGTTCTTTAAGGTCTGTAAAGAATTGGGTTGATTCTTGATCATCTCAACCAGCAGTCTTGAAACTCTTCTGGATGTAGAACTCAGACATCTGGGCCATCGACTCCTCCTGGATATTTCTCAAGGGGTCTTCCTTGATCAAACCTGATTTTTCTTAACCTGGAATGAATCCACAGCTTCTCATTTCCTGTGGAAACAAAAGCAAAACCTCTTCTCCAAAACATATCTTTTGACTACAATTTTGAAGTCAAAGCATTTTCAAAATACCTATCTTGGATTAATCCAGCAGCATTTATAACCAAACATCTTTACCAGCTGTTGTTCCTTCCTCAGCCATCAAACAATTCAAAGAAAAGACATAAAATACAGTATCCAGATATCTGTGTATTTTCCATCTTTATAATAACTTTATTTTAAACTCTATTTCTTTTCTTTTTAATTTTTTTGAGACTAGGTTTCTCTGTGTATCTTTGGCTGTCCTGGCACTCACTATATAGACTAGGTTGTCCTTGAACTGACAGAGATCTGCCTGCCTCTGCCTCCCAAGTGTTGGGATTAAAGGTGTGTACCACCACACCCAACTACTCTTTCTTTCTTTTTTATTTTCAGGACTTTATCCTTTTTTCTCTCCCAAGCCTACATATATTTTTAAACACATTGTAAACAATTTAGAGTGGAAAGGGCATAGGATGTGCCCTAGGGTTTAGTTAGGGTCTGTACTTTGGGGCAATTCAGCTGAGAGGCCAATCACTCACCTGTTTTTACACCTGGTGTGGTTTGAGCCTGTGCATATATAGTCTGCTGGGATTGCAGGAGAGCATTTGCCAGGGGGAGGATGTTCAGGTGTGTGGGGTTGAGAGGCAGAGTGGATCTTGTAGGAGCAGAGTCCAGTGGGTGGTGGGGATGGGGGCACAGCCTGGAGGTAGTTCTATTACCTACTTGCATGCCAGTAGTGACTCATCTTGTCTAGCTTTGATATGATAATTTTCATATCATCTTATTATATTTTATTATGTTGTGTTGTTATCTCTGAAGCCTGTTCTTTTCTGATGAGAGATGGAAAAGGAGTGGATCTCAGTGGGAGAAGAGGTGGAAAGGAACTAGGAGTAGCAGAAGTGTGGAAACTGTATTCAGATTATATTTTATGAGAAAAATCCATATTTAATAAAAGGGAAAGAAGGACTGTTAAGAACACTGAAAATTGTAGTTACAGAATGAGTATAAGAAAGCAGAGAGTACATGGGATTATTGTTGTAGCTCTTCACCAGGGCATTGATTGAACAAGAATGGAATTGATTTTCTCAGTCTAATCATCTGTTCCAGAAGAGGTATACAGAAGCATCTTTAGAAAACAAACACGCATGTGAATAAAATACCGCAAGATGGTGGATTTGGAAAATCCCTTATTTTACTGCAGTGGAATCTAAATCCTGTTTCCAATGAGGCATATGGGTTTTCTTTTTTTTCCCATACATTGTTTTGTTTTATTTTTTCCATTCAAAAACATAATTAAAGAAATAAAATTTTTACCTTTCTTCCCCTTCTCCTGGTCCTCTCCCACTACCTCCCCACCCCTCCTCCCTCCCCCTTCTTCCTTGAAAGAGGGCATGGTGCCCTGCCCTGTTGGAAGTCCAAGGCCCACCCCCATCCCTCCCGGCCTAGGAAGGAGTGCATTCAAAAAGACTCGGTTCTCATAAAGATAATACATGCAGAAGAGATAGGTCCTGGTGTCATTGTTGATGGGTTCTCCATCTGCCAACTTTCGCCGCCACATTCAGAGAGTCTGGTTTGATCATATGCTCATTCAGTCCCAGGCCAGGTGGATTGGTGCGCTCCCATTAGTTCAGGCACACTGTCTCAGTAGGTGGACCAGCCCCTCACGGTCCTAACTTCC
>PVIU01004446.1:84016-127115 GCA_004026605.1 Ondatra zibethicus | reverse complement strand
ATTAATTTTCAGTCTCTCCCTTCGAGGAGAGGGATTAAGTTCCTTCAACTTCTCTTGTATCCTTTTAACTTTTAACTCTAGATCCTCCTCTGAGTCCTCACTATCCATCTCTTCTGCTGAACTCGCTAAGCTTGCTGTACTGAAAGTGAAAGACTGACCATCCCTATCCTGTCCCCCACGGGTTTGTTTCTTTGGCTTAGCATTATCCTCTCTTTCCGACTGCAGGGGAAGCTTTGTCTCCTCTTGTCCTTCTCCAAAAGCCGTTCTAAGTCATCTAATTGTTCCTAACCTGTACTTGATCAGTAAGAAGAGCATCTCTGACCAGTCTCCACAATGAGAACGTGGTCAGTAAGAAGAGCATCTGTGACCAGTCTCCACAGTGAGAACGTGGTCAGTAAGAAGAGCATCTCTGACCAGTCTCCACAATGAGAACGTGGTCAGTAAGAAGAGCATCTCTGACCAGTCTCCACAATGAGAACGTGGTCAGTAAGAAGAGCATCTCTGACCAGTCTCCACAGTGAGAACGTGATCAGTAAGAAGAGCATCTGTGACCAGTCTCCACAGTGAGAACGTGATCAGTAAGAAGAGCATCTCTGACCAGTCTCCACAATGAGAACGTGGCCACTGGAAAGTTCTCAGGGCCCTTTTCTTGTAAGACCTTTTGCAAGTCCCTCTTGACTTGCTCCCAACTGGGAATATTAAAACCTCCTCCTGTCGGGAACCATGAGCTGGATTCAGCTATGGTGGACACAAAAGCTAGTGCGGTACTAGACTTAATAGCAGTTCCTTGTTGTCGGAGTAATTCTTCCAGTTCGGAAAGCAGCCGAACTTTTGTCGTTGAGTTACCCATGGTGCGCACTCTTATTTTTTGCTCTTTACTTATTTATACAATCCTCCCCCTGCCTTTTGCAGGTGAGCCCTGTCCGAGGACCCCTCATACCTGATCTCGGCAGGACCTCCACTTGCTGAGTCTGGCTTGTGAATCCAAGCCAGGAGAGGGTCATCAGGGTTGAAATCAGCACTCAGTGACAAATGGTTCCGTCATCCAGGAGAGAGAGCTCTCCGTGCATTATTCTCACAGCTTATATACAACCTCCACTTTCCCATCCCGGGGGTCAGTACCAGTCTCAGCAAAACAGGAAAACCACAAGAACGTAATCAGCTCAACACAGCTGCCCCCCATAGGCCCGTAGAGCAAGAAGTTGTCAGGATACAAGAACAGGGAAGTGAGCAACAGGGCAATGATCCAGAACTAGTCTGACAAAACAGTGTGGGCCTGGAAGCACTCAGGTCCCAACATATACTCATAACAGGAAAGATTCATCAAGATGAAGTCTCAATCCTGAATATCTATGCCCCTAATATAAAAGCACCCATATATGTAAAAAAAAAAAAACATTACTAGAACTCAAAGCTCACATCAAACCCCACACACTAATGTAGGAGATTTCAACACTTTTCTCTCACCAATGGACAGGTCAACCAGACAGAAACTTAACAAAGAAATACGAGAACTAACAGATATAATGAATCAAATGGATTTAATAGACATCTATAGAACACTCCACCCAAACAGGAAAGAATATACCTTCTTCTCAGCATCTCATGGAACCTTCTCGAAAATTGATCACATACTCGGTAACAAAGCAAACATCCACAGATACAAAAAAGTTGGAGTAACCACCTGTGTCTTGTTGGATCACCATGGAGTAAAGTTAGAATGTAACAACAATTCCACCCCCCAAAAATATACAAATTCATGGAAACTGAACAGTCAACTACTGAACCACTCCTGGGCCAAGGAAGAAATAAGGAAAGAAATTAAAGTCTTCCTTGAATTCAACGAAAATAAAGACACAACATATCCCAACCTATGGGACTATGAAAGCAGTGCTAATAGGAAAGTTCATAACACTTATTGCCCCCATAAAGAAAACAGAGAAAACACACATTAGTGACTTAACAGCACTTCTGAAAGCTCTAGAAAATAAAGAAGCAAACTCACCCAGGAGGAGTAGAAGGCTGGAAATAATCAAACTGAGGGCTGAAATCAACAAAATATAGACACAGAAAACAATCCAAAGAATCAATGTAATGAAGAGCTGGTTCCTTGAGAAAATCAACAAGATCGACAAACCCTTATCCAAAACGAATCAAAAGATAGAGAGAGAACACTCAAATAACAAGATCAGAAATGAAAAGGGGGACATAACAACAGACACTGAGGAAATTCAAAGAATCATTAGGTCTTACTACGAAAGTGGCCTGTATGCCACAAAATTGGAAAATGTAAAAGAAATGGACAGTTTTTTTAGATAAATACCACATACCAAAATTAAATCAAGAACAGGTGAACAATTCAAATAGACCTATAAGTTGCGAGGGTATAGAAGCTGTCATCAAAAACCTCCCAACCAAAAATAGCACAGGACCAGATGGTTTTAATGCAGAATTCTACCAGAACTTCCAAGAGCTAATACCTATACTCCTTAATGTGTTTCCCATAATAGAAACACAAGCATCATTGCCAAACTCTTTTTTGGAGCACCCTGATACCAAAACCACACAAAGACGGAACCAAGAAAGAGAATTATAGACCAATCTCACTTATGAACATTGATGCAAAAATTCTTAATAAAATACTGGCAAACCGAATCAAAGAACACATTAAAAAAATCATTCATTATGATCAAGTAGGCTTCACCCAGAGATGCAGGGCTGGTTCGACATAAGAAAATCTATCAATGTAATCCATCACATAAATAAACTGAAAGAAAAAATCCATATGATCATTTCATTAGATGCTGAAAAAGCATTTGACAAAATTCAACACCCCTTTATGATAAAGGTCTTGGAGAGATTAGGGATAGGATCATATCTAAGTATAATAAAAGCAATATATAGCAAGCCGACAGCTAGCATCAAATTAAACGGAGAGAAACTCAAAGCAATTCCACTAAAATCAGGAACAAGACAGGGCTGTCCACTGTCACCATACCTCTTTAATATAGTGCTTGAAGTCCTAGCAATAGCTATAAGACAAAATAAGGAGATCATGGGGATTCGAATTGGAAAGGAAGAAGCCAAACTTTCGTTATTTGCAGATGATATGATAGTGTACATAAGTGACCCAAAAACTCTACCAAATAACTTCTACAGCTGATAAATACCTTCACTGAAGTGGTAGGATACAAAACCACCTCAAAAAATCAGTAGTCCTCCTATACACAAAGTATAAAGAAACAGAGAGGGGAAATCAGAGAAACATCACCTTTCAAGATAGCCACAAATAGCATAAAGTATCTTGGGGTAACACTAACCAAGGAAGTGAAAGATCTATTTGACAAGAACTTCAAGACCTTGAAGAAAGAAATGGAAGAGGATACCAGAAAATGGAAGGATCTCCCATGCTCCTGGATTGGAAGGATCAATATAGTAAAAATGGCAATTCTACCAAAGGCAATCTATAGATTCAATGCAATCCCCATCAAAATCCCAACAAAATTCTTCATAGACCTTGAGAAAACAATAAGTAACTTCACATGGAAAAACAAAAAGCCCAGGATAGCCACACAATCCTATATAGTAAAGGAACTGCCAGAGACATTACCATCCCTGACTTCAAACTCTATTACAGAGGTACAGTAATGAAAACAGCTTGGTATTGGCATAAAAACAGAGACTTTGACCCATGGAATCGAATCGAAGACCCTGATATTAATCCACAAACCTATGAACACCTCACATTTGACAAAGAGGCTAAAATTATACCATGGAAGAATGAAAGCGTTTTTAACAAATGGTGCTGGCATAACTGGATGTCAACCCATAGGAGAATGAAATTAGACCCTTATCTATCACTATCCACAAAACTCAAGTCCAAATGGATTAAAGACCTCAACATAAATCCGACCACACTGAACCTGATAGAAGAGAAAGTGGGAAGTAGCCCACAATACGTGGGCACTGGAGACCACTTCTTGTGTAAAACCCCAATAGCACAGACAATAAGAGCAACAGTGAATAAATGGGACCTCCTAAAACTGAGAAGCTTCTGTAAAGCAAAAGACACAGTCATTAAGACAAAAAGGCATCGTACTGAATGGGAGAAGATCTTCACTGACCCCACATCAGACAAAGGTCTGATCTCCAAAATATACATAGAACTCAAGAAACTAGACATTAAAATTCTAAATACCCCAATTAAAAAATGGGGTAAGGATCTGAACAGAGAATTCTCAACAGAAGATGTTCGAATGGCCAAAAGATACTTAAGGTCATGTTCAACTTCCTTAGCCATCATGGAAATGCAAATCAAAACAACGGTGAAATACCATCTTATACCTGTCAGATTGGCTAAATTGAAAAACACCGATTGCCTATGCTGGAGAGGATGTGGAGTAAGGGGAACTCTCATCCATTGCTGGTGGGAATGAAAACTTGTGCAAACTCTTTGGAAATCAGTGTGGCGGTTTCTCAGGAAATTGGGAATCAACCTACCTCAGGATCCAGGAATACTACTCTTGGGAATATACCCAAGAGAAGTCCAATCATACTACAAAAGCATTTGTGCAACTATGTTCATAGCAGCATTGTTTGTAATAGCCAGAACCTGGAAACAACCGAGGTGCCCCTCAATGGAAGAATGGATCAAGAAAGTGTGGATTATATACTCATTAGAATACTACTCGGTGGTAAAAAACAATGACATCTTGAATTTTGCATGCAAATGGATAGAAATAGAAAACACTATCTTGAGTGAGGTAACCCAAACCCAGAAAGATGATTATGGTATGTACTCACTCATTAGTGGACCCTAGCCATAAAACAAAGGACACTAAGCTTTTAGCTCACAAGCCCAGAGAAGCCAAATAGCAAGGTGAACCCAAAGAAAGCATATACAGATCCTTCTGGAAGTTGGAATCAAACAAGATCACCAGGCAAAAGTTGGAAGCAGGGGTGTGGGGATAGAGGTGGAGGTAGGGGGTGTGAGGGAAGGGGAAAGGGGGAAGGAGAAGGGAGAAGGGAAGGACTGGGGAGAGCTTGGGGGAGTGGGAGGGTGGAGATGGAGGAAAGGTGGATATTGGAGAAGGAAATAAGATATCTACATTAAGGGAGTCATTTTAGGACTGGCAAGCTATTTGGCTCTAGAAGGGATCCCAGGTGTCCACAGGGATGTCCCCAGCTAGGTATTTGGGCAGCAGAGGAGAGGGTGCTGGAACTAGCCTTGTCCCAGAGTCACATTGATGAATATCTTGATCACCACCATAGAAATTTTATCCAATGGATGGAGGTAGAGATAGAGTCCCACATTCACATCAGAGCAATGGACTGAGCTCCCAAGGTCCAATTGAAGGGCAGAAGGTGGGAGAAGATGAGCAAGAAAGTTAGGACCGTGAGGGGCTGGTCCACCCACTGAGACAGTGTGCCTGAACTAATGGGAGCTCACCAAATCCCACTGGACTGGGACTGAACGAGCATATGATCAAACCGGAGTCTCTGAATATGGCTGCCAGTCGGGGCAGACTGAGAAGCCATCAATAATGACACCAGGACCTATTTCTTCTGCATGTATTATCTTTTTGTGAACCTAGTCTATTTGGATGCACACCTTCCTAGGCCAGGATGGAGGGGGGAGGGCCTTGGATTTCCCATAGGGCAGGGCACCATGCCCTCTTTTAAGGAAGCAGGGGGAGGGAGGAAGGGTGGGGGAGAGCAGGAGGGGACTGTGAGAAGGGGAGGAAATGTAAAAAAATTTTTTGACTGGAAAAAAAATATGGAAAAAAAATTTAAAAAACTATATATATATATATATATATATATACATTTAAAAGAATGTAATACAACATCTTTAGAAATAAGACCTCTGGAATGAGAAATGATCAGAGCAGTCTCTAGAGATAATTTTCCATCAGGTTTTAGAGTTATGCAGGATGCAATCTTTACGTCATGTTCATATGATATGAACATGATATGAACTCACCATATAGACATCTTAAAACTAGGGTTATAGGGCCAGTTGGGCACATGCCTTTAATTCCAGTACTTCAGAGGCAGAGGCAGGCAGATCTCTGTGAGTTCAAAGCCAGCCTGGTCTACAAGAGCTAGTTCCAGGACAGGCCCCAAAGCTACAGAGAAACCCTGTCTCGAACAATGACAAATAAAACAAAACAGAAAAAAAACCCACAAAAAACAAACCTCAAAAAACTTGGGTTATAGGAAAGCTTGAATGGATGAAAGGGAAGAGATAAATGATTTATAATTATATTCATCAAAAGAAATAAAATAATTTCAAAAGTTAAATAGATGAGGTCAAAACATTATTGTCTGTAAAACAAAACAAAAAGTACAGTGGGTTATGCTGTGCTTTGTGTTTAAAGAGAGCACAGTGATACAGACGTGTTAAACTCAGAGCCCACATAAAATACAGGTGTCTTGTATGTCACCACTTCTCCTGTATGCCTCCTCTGCTTTGGCCTGCACAACCTAGTTCAGTCCTTTATCTAGGTCTCCCTCATTACCATATTGAGCAGGATGAAGACATCTCTGGGTTCTCTTGGTGGCCCCTCTGGCTCTTTGATTGCCTCCACCTGGCCGTGTTTGTCCTTAGCTCTGCTCTGCACATACTAGAGGAGTCCTCCAGGCAAAGCAGTTGGTTTGTTATTTGAGCATCAGTCAGCTTTGCCACGGGGCTTGCTATTTACTTCTCCTGGAAATCTGTTGAGGAGAACATGAGAGCAAGTCCTTCATCACAGGGGTTTTAGTGAATGTGTCTGAGTTTTGGGGCACAGACAATCTCTACTTAGACTTTGTGGAAAGCCCTTTATTTTACACAATATAATTTCTTCCCCTTATTGTACCAAAAGAAAAAGGTTGGTGCTCTTGCCCTTGGGAAGGGCAGGGCAGCTAGCTGGTGGCCTTATGCAAACTGTGTTCTTCTAGGACAGAGCTTCCGCAGAGGCCGGAGGTGCACATGCGATCTAGATGGTCCTGAGTTGAGCAAAACACAATTTTGTTCCTTGTCTAGTTGTAAATGTTGACAAATTTCTATGCAGATGATATTAAATGATTGCTTAACCCACCCTAGATGTAGAGCCAAAGGCTGCTGAGCCCGTACACTAAGAGGTTAAAGTTTTTAATGTTTTATGGTACATCAAATCTAAACCATCCATCTAAATTTTTAGATGTATACTTGTGGCTTGTACATTCTTGATAAAATTTCAGGGTGGATATCCTGGATTCTTTTTGTTCATGATCCTCAACTCATAGCAGTGCCATTCATTTTCTAGATGGGTTTATTATTTTGCACTCTGATATTGATAACAATGGCCTGGAGTGTTACTCCTCTGGAGGGCAGCAGAGTACCCACCAACTTCCCTTCTCACTCCCTGGTGTAAGAGACAAGAGGATGCCCTGCCATGCTCTTATGAAAAATGATAGTGACTCTTACCTGGTCTCAGCAGGAATCCAGTCTGCTCTTTTGGTCCCGGATATGAAGCCACTCTGAACGAATCTGGGATCCCTGCTTTCACCCCTCAATCCTACTCACTAGGCATTACAGCATAATCATATCAGTGCTCACCCTTCTGAAGTTTACCTTGGGGTCCGTAACTCCTTGATTTGCCTCTACATTTGGAGCTGGCAGTCAATGAATTTTAATGACTCTTGATGATGTGTAAATTTGGAAAGCATTATGACATATTAAAACATTTTTATTAAACTAGGTAATTGTATGAAGCAACCAAAATTACATTGTCTGCATTACTTCAAGGCCAGAGGGGCTGACAGTAGGATTTGTTCCTACTGCCTAGAAAGGTGAAGGTTGTAGACTTGTTAATACCCCCTTGCCACAATGCCAGGAGCACAATGTTTGGAAAGCAAAGTATTCCCAAAACAGGAGGGGGGGGGTGCTTCTCAGCATCCCTGGGCTGGCTTTTCATGAGAGAACTGTCTTTCTAATTTAGTTGTCTCTGTTCTTGTATGGTCACTGGCTACTGAGTGATGCTTCATCTGAACAGGTCTGGATTGAAGCAAAATAGGATTGGTTTCCTATAGGAAGAGGACTGGCCAAAGCCATGGTGCCTAGAATCTATTATCCCTCTTGGCAAAGTGTCTTCTCACAGTCTGTCCATTAAAGATTTGTGGCCTCTTCTATAGAAATAGAATCAGGGGAAGTGAAAAATAAAGACCTAAGGATAATTTTTTACTATTATTCTGGTTTAATTTATGATTTAATGTTTGGTTACAATTGCACTTAAGACAAAACCAGAACTTGAGATAGTTTGTTTAAAGAAATGAGTACTTAATCATTATTAAATAAAACTAATGTGAGTTTATGATGAGCTTCATTTAAATACATTATATTTATCATAAGGACCAATTTAAATTGGAACAAGTATTCTTTTGTCAGCAAGATTTCCTTATGTAAAATACTTTTACTGCAGACAAGTTGACAAATGTTACTTACGTGCTCTGCAGTCATGGGACATCCCACTAGACTGCTTTTGAATGAGAACGGCCATCATGGGGCTCACATATCTAAATGCTTAGTCACTAGGGAGTGCAGCTGTTGTTAGAATTAAAATGATTAGGAGGTGTGGCCTTTTTGGAGGAAGTGAGGTTTCGAAAGCCCATTCCAGGCCCAGTGTTCTTGCTGCTGTCTGTGGATCAGGATCTAAAGCTCTCAGCTCCAGAGTCATGCCTGCCTGCTTGCCACCATACTTCCTGCTATGATGATAATGAACTCACCCTCTGAAATTTTAAGCAAGCCCTCAATTAAGTGCTTTCTTTTAGGTGTTGCTATGGTTATGGTGTCTCATCACAGCAAAAGAACAATGACTAAGACAGCTTCTATTTGCTCATTTATTTATTTACTGTATGTGTGTGGCATGAGTGTGTATCACTCACCCATGCATGAGGGTGGCAGCCAGAGGTTGATAGTGACTATTTTCCTCTACTTACTCTCCACCTTATTTTTAAATGATTTTTAATTTTTTTTGAGATTATAATTACTGCCTTCCCTTTCTTCTCTCCAACCATGTACTCCACCTTGCTTTCTCATTCAAATTCATGGTGTCTTTTTCTTTAGTTGACACACACACACACACACACACACACACACACACACACACACACACACACACATATATGGATGCATCTATTTATATCTATATATGGGTAGATATATCTTGCTATTTGTATGATTTCAGGACTGACCATTTGTTGTTGGATGACCTATTGTTGTACTCTTCCCTGGGGACAGCTATGTCTCATGCTCAGAGTATTCCTTTCTTGCCTGTAGTTCTTTGTCTAGGAACAAGGCCTGGTGAGCTCTCTTCCTTCCATGAATTCATATCTATTAGTAGTGATCTTGTTCATGTCTTATTTAGGCAACCATGTTGATGAGGCTTCTTGGGTGTAGCTTTCTGACATTCTAGGAGACACAATCACACATCAAACTTCCTGTTGCTCTGGCTCTTACAATTTTCACAGCCCCTCTTCTGCAGGAATCTCTGAGCCTTGGAAGCAGGAGCTGTGTTGTAGACATATCTATTGAGACTGGGCTCCACAACTCTGCCTGTGATCAGTTATAAGTTCCTGTAATGGTCTCTGTCTGTTGCAAAAAGAAGTTTCTTTTAGAGGTGAGGACAACACTAATCTGTACATAAAGACAGATGCTTAGAATGTAGTTAGAGATCATGCTGGTTTAGTAAAGTAGTGGTTGTGTGTTCTCCAAGATGAATGATTGCAGCATGGTATGATAACCCTAATGGTATTGTAGTGTCACACATACCATAGTGGTAACCAATGACTCTCTAATTGGACTCAAGGCCCTCTCAATAGGAGAGATTTTTTGCCTAGTGCTGGAAATCTGGCCAACTACCTGGGGCTATTGAAGTCTGCCTCAGAGTCTTTTTGATATAGGAAGTCTCTCTGGGCCTGGAGCTGGCTGCCTCACTAGACTGGCAAGCCAGGGAGCCCTTGAGATTTGTCTGTCTTTGGTCCCTCAGTGCTGGGATTATAGATGTGTGCTGCACCTCACACAGGTGCCAAGATCTGAACTCAAGTCCTAATGCTTGCTCAATGGGAATTTTACTAAATGAGCCATTTCTGCTCAGCCCCTCGCTGTATCTATTTTATAAAAATAATTAAAGCACTTGCAATTAAGTTTAGGATGATTTTCTTAATGTATTTTTGAGACTGAGCCTCTATCTGTAGCTCAGGCTGCCTAGCATTTGCTCTGAAGCACAGATAGCCTTGAACTCAAGGCAACCTTCAATATTTGGCTTCTAAAAATTCTGATTGCAAGGGTGCAATACTACTATGCCCCCAAAAGTGTTAGGCCCCAAACACTTTAAATTTTTGGATAATTCTACGTCAAATTAGCAAATCTATTTAGGAAAACTCGTATTGAGCAATATTGTGAGATGAATTTCTCAGTCTGTTTTAAGAATTGTTCATTTGGGGATCTAAGACAGCCAAACTGCAAGAGGCTTAAATAAGTTTCTTTCTGTGAACGAAACCAGAACAGCATAGCAACTGGCAACTGGCAGAAATTTTGATGAGTCTTGAATGGTGGGAGAGAAACCTCAATAATAACCTTTTTTCAAAAAAAAAACCACTTTTTTAAGTATTGAAGTTTTCTTCCTCCTTGTTGCCAGTGTGGCAAACTAAAAGGCTAAACAATCATGGACTCTGCCTATGGATGGATCAACGCTGCTTGCAAATCAAATTAAATAGTATGCATCCTGTCATGTTCTGGCTCATGTTTCCATACCTGGATTTATGGAAGATCATACAACCAAGTTAGGGGAAGACAGGACTGAAACCCTTTGGGGATTATTTAGAGGATGGCAAGTAAGAGGCAGTAAAACAAACAAACACCTCCCAGCTCTGTGCAGATTACTGCTCTCATTACCAGAGAAACTTTGAGCTTAAGGAACAGTTGTGGCATTCAAAGTCACATTGATTTATTCTATTTTCGCTTCAGAACAAAACACACACACCTTTGCATTCTAGACTTCAGAGCTGCTAACGCAGAGGCCCAAGTGAATACTGACTATGCAGAGTTGCTTGATTGCTGTGGTCTGTCCCCAGACCTCTTTCATTTCCATGAGCTATTGTTTTTAGAGTGATTCTACAGAATGCAGTGTTTTTCAGGAGTTAAATAGCCATGGTCTGCAAAGTGACATTTCTGCCAATGAAGTTGTGCATATGATGTGGTCCTGTAAGACTATATTGTCCATTGATGCTGTAGCTGTCTTTATGCAGAGTCACTCTATGGTCTGCATAATGGAGTCATCTACTGACATGTTTTAGAAGGTGTCCCTGTGGTGAAAACAGAGAGTCTTACTAGTTGCTATCTTTAATTTCCTAACAAATTCACCTTGGTCTGATTGTTGACATCCCTGCTAATAAAGGGGAAATCTAAATAAGTTATTTCAGTGAAGCCCAAAATGGCATTCTTTTCAAGGATGATCAAGACTTTGTGGCCATAAAGGGACTTAGAATGCAGTTCTTTTATGCACTTGAAACCAAACGGAAAATAAATCTGTGTGGCTATCCAGTGCTTAAAGGCAACATCCCTTAGAGCTAATTGGTTTAGGAGGGCAGGGACAATGAACTTTAATACATCTAGATTGGCTTCCTTCAACTTAACTTAATGTTACACAAAAGCAGCAGTCACTAAGGTCTTTGCTTTTCATGTATGCCAGAATCTTTTGCTCCTTCCTATGTGTAATTGAAAAGAATTTGTCATGTAAGCTACCTGCACATCCCCTAGAGAGAGGGGAAAGTGAGAACTATCAGTAAAGGACTAGATGTTTTTCTCCTGGATTTAAAACTTTGATTTTGCTGGTCTGGGAGTGGGTGAGGGTGTTGGCTGTCAAGCCTGAGGACCTGAATTCAATTCCCAGAGCCCATCTGATGGAGGGAGGGACAGTGCCGCACAAGTTGTCTTCTGATGTTGACATGTGCACGATGGCACATGCACACCCATGCATACGCACATAGAGACACAAGTATGCAGGTAAAGTAAATAACTAAAACAAAGAAAAATCTTTGGCATTGCTGTCAATCTTATGTATCTTAACAACCTGTGAATCAAGTAGAGACAAATTACAAACATAAAACAGAATAAATACTTGTTCTGAAACATGTAAATACATGTCTATTGTGAGAACACAGATAACTTCTATATAGCTCAATTCTTTTGACAGGAAAGATCTGTTATTTCAAAGTTTCTCAAAATGATACCTAATGTTCCTAATATTGACATGAAAGATTGGTTGCTTCAAAGTTCTTCAAAATGATATCTAATACTTCTATGTACAGAATGTCCCAAAAAGTACAAAGAAAGCCAGGCATGGTGATATATACCTTTAATCCCTGCACTCATGTGGCAGAAGCAGGTGGATTTCTATGAGTTCACATCTATCCAACAGTGAATTACAGGCCAGCAAGGGCTATATAGTGGGACTCTCTCTCAAAAATAAAAAGAGAAAGACCGTATTGTATATGCTTTCAAAAGAAAAAAAAGGCCATTGACATAATTTTCCTGTATATATTTAATATATTTCCCAGAAACATGTAAACACACACACACACACACACACACACTCTACAGACATACCATCAAAGACATAGGTTAGAAGACATAAATATGCAGCATGGAGTGGGAAGAACATGTTTCTATCCAAGAAGGGGAACAGCACTTAGTCAACAGCTACTATTCAACCTTGGGCTGTATCTCATCAAAATACACTTCTACTGCAAACTTTGGACTGTAAATTTTCCATGTTTTTGATTTATGAGTATTATCCAATTCATTTCTTGGTAGATAAAGCCTAAGAATAAGAAAAAAACATTACATTTTCTATTAGGGCTAACAGAAAGCCATGATTAATTTGTTGGTGCTTCATAAAAAAGACCCCACTAGCTATCAGATTCTCAGACCCTCTCTGTGTGTTGGCTGACCCCTTCCATCTCTCCAAGATCAAAAGTAAGAACAATTTCTGGCTCTTCCAACACTGTTTCATAGGATCTTATTCATGATATTTCTATAAGAGATGTGTAATAAAACATTGCTTTTCCTTTAAGTGAAGAACTTTGTGTTTTGGCTTAACATCTGTCTCCTGCCTATAAACAGTTTATTTTATCTATATGCAAATTAAATGTTGCAAACATCTTTAACATGTTATATAAAAGTGAGAATTAAAATGATCCAACTTCGCTTTTCCTATATCAACATGGATTATAAAGTACCAAGAGTCATAAATCAAAGTTTGTGCACATCCAGAAATAAATGGTCAAAATCTCCACCAAATACAAATTTACTACAAATCTAAATCATGTGCATTGCAAGTTCCCTTCTGGTGTCTTACAAGGCTTGAATTATCATCAGGCCTTGGTCAGTTTGTCAGTTTGAAATGATTAAGACAGTATTAACTTCTGGCCTGTTCAGTGACAACCATTTCAACACCATCTATCAACTGACCGTATTACATTTTGTTTTTTTGCCTGTAGTAGATTCTCATTCCCTCTATCTGCCTGTCTCCCTCTTATTCTCATGAACACAAGATTCTTCAGAATAATCAAATCCAAGTAATAATTTTTGTTTTTTCGAGACAGGGTTCCTCTGTGTAACAGTTCTGCCCATCCTGGAATTCACTTTGTAGACCAGGCTGACCTCGAACTCACTGAGATCTGCCTGCCTCTGCCTCCTGAGTGCTGGTATTAAAGGCATGCACCACTACTGCCTGGCTCCAATTAATTTTTTAAATAAGGATTTTCAGATCAATTTCTTTTTTTTAAGATTTATTTTATTACAAATAGAGGAGAATGCCAAGGATTTGTAGGGTATTCTTTTTTTTTCCATACATTGTTTTGTTTTATTTTTTCCATTCAAGAACATAATTAAAGAAATAAAATTTTTTTCCTTTCTTCCCCTTCTCCCAGTCTCCTCCCACTACCCCCCCACCCCTCCTCCCTCAGATCAATTTCTAATAAATGCTTTTCTAATAAATGATATTTAAGGGGGAAATTATCACATGAATGATTTTATGTGACTTCACTAATACCCATGCTTTCCAACTTCTGTCCTAGATGTTAGGTGAACCAGTTTCTCAGCTGTGGACACTTGGATCACACTTGGAATTTGGTGGTTGGGTACCAGTTAGCCAGCACTCCTCAGGCCTTACCAAAATCAAGGCACTAAGTGGATACATGTTAAACTTCCATGAAAGGAGTTTACTGTCACACTTAAGAACTGAGTATAATAGATTTTAACTTATAGTCCAAGGGCACTGTGCTTGTGAGTAATGCAACACTGAGGTTCGAGAAGCAGCTCTATTTTAAAAATAACCTTCAAGGCATATAATGTCCCAAGTGAGAGGAGCAGAGTGGAGGTAAGAGTAGCTAATGGGACTAGGTTCCATAAAAAAGTAAACAAAAGGAAACACAAATTGTAAATATATATTGTATATGTACTTCATATTAATAATAAATGCAAACAAACTCTAAAAGATTTTAAAACCAGATTAAGATAACTGATGCATTGGAATAACTCAAGGATTTATTTTGTTTCTATAAGTTGAACTTAGGACAGCTGGCATAAACCTTGTCATAATACATACATGGAACATTAAGCTGTTTCTGTTGGATTACAATGTATCCTTACCTGTTTTTTCGTATAAAAGATGCATGAAACCAAAAGAAAAAAGGGCAGTCATCATAGTATTTGGGAAGATTCTAAAAAAGACATGGTTAAAGAAAAAGATTAGTTTCCTAATAAAACTGGCACAAAGAACTAATGATCCAGTGAATTTAAAATTTCTTCCCTTAATCCTGTAAAAACATATTAGCAATCATATCAATTAAATATGCAGCACTTTACAGTTTATAATGGTATAGTCAAGACAGAAAGAAGGCTTCAAGAGAATGTTGCTTTCTCTTGGTGTTAAAAATTTTAAGGATAAGCAATATATATGTATATGTATTATATACAATATATATAGTTTATATATAGAAAGAATACAATATATAGTATATATTATCACACATATATTCCCATCTTTATTCTCATACATTCCCATATATATACATATATATTCAAGCACACACATATATAGTGACATATGTTGCATTGTAGGAAATTTCCAGGTATTTGTACTGTTAAAAACTGAAAATATTAAAAGCATACCATATAACAATACACAAAATCAATGAATCTAAGAGCTGGTTATATGAGAAGAGAAACAAGATTGGCAGACTTTTGTCCCAAGTAATCAAAAGAAATATAGGACCCAACATAATCAGAAATGACCAGGGGAATATTTCATCAGACATCACACTTTTAGTAATGTAGCAGAATGTAAGATTAACTCAAAAAACTCAGTAGCCCTCCTGTACACAGATTATAAAAGGGCTGAGAAAGAAATCAGAGAAATATCACCCTTCACAATAGCCACAAATAGCATAAAATATCTCAGAGTAACTCTAGCCAAACGAATGGAAGACTTGTATGACAAGAACTTTAAATCTTTGAAGAAAGAAATTGAAGAAGACACCAGAAAGTAAAAAGATCTCCCATGCTCTTGGGTAGGTATAATTAACATAATAAAAACAGCAATCTTACCAAAAGCAATCTACAGATTCAATGCAATGCCCATCAAAATCCCATCAAAATTCTTCACAGACTTCGAAAGGGTGGTACTCAACTTCATATGGAAAAGCAAAAACCCAGGATAGCCAAAACAATCCTGTGCAATAAAAGAGCTTCTGGAGGCATCACAATCCCTGACTTCAAACTCTACTACAGAGCTACAGTACTGAAAACAGCCTGGTATTGGCATAGAAACAGACAGGAGGACCAATAGAACCGAATCAATAACCTGGAAATTAATCCACACACCTTTGAACACCTCATCTTTGACAAAGAAGCAAAAAATAAAAAATGGAAAAAGAATATTCAACAAATGGTACTGGCATAACTAAATATCAACATGTAGAAGAATGAATATAGACCCATATCTATCACCATGTATAAAACTCAAGTCCAAATGAATCAAAGACCTCAACATAAAGCCAGCCATCCTGAACCTCATAGAGGAGAAAATGGGAAGTACACTTGAACGCATTGGCATAGGAAACTATTTCATAAATATAACCCCAGTAGCACAGAGACTGAGAGAAACAATAAATGGGACTTCCTGAAACTGAAAAGCTTCTGTAAAGCAAAGGACACGGTCAACAAAACTACAGCCTACAGAATGGGAAAAGATATTCACTAACCCCACATCAGACAGAGGTCTGATCTCCAAAATATACAAAGAACTCAAGAAATTGGTCATCAAAAGAACAAATAATCCAATAAAAAAAGTGGAGCACAGACCTAAACAGAGAACTCTCCACAGAGGAATCTAAAATGGCTGAAAGACACTTAAGGAAAAATGTTCAACATCCTTAGTCATCAGAGAAATGCAAGTCAAAACAACTCTGAGATTCCATCTTACACCTGTAAGAATGGCCAAGATAAAAAACACTGATGAGAACTTATGCTGGAGAGGTTGTGGGGTAAAGGGAACACTTCTGCATTGCTGGTGGGAATGCAAGCTGGTACATAACCTTTGGATGTCAGTGTGGCAATTTCTCAGAAAATTAGGGAACAAGACACAGTAATAATAGCACTTTTGGGTATATATCCAAAGAATGCTCAATCGTGCCACAAGGACATGTGCTCAACTATGTTCATAGCAGTCTTGTTTGTCATAGCCAGAACCTGGAAACAACCTAAATGCTCCTTGATTGAAGATTGGATAAGGAAAATATGGTACATTTACACAATGGAGTACTACACAGCAGAACAAATAATGACGTCTTGAATTTTGAAGGCAAATGGATGGAGCTAGATAACATCAGTTTGAATGAGGTAACCCAGATCCAGAAAGACAGTTATCACATGTACTCACTCATAAGTGGTTTTTAAATATAAAGCAAAGAAAACCAGCCCACAAATGACAATCCCAGAGAATCTAAACAACAATGAGGACTATAAGAGAGACTTCCATAGATCTAATTTACATGGGTAGTAGAAAAAGACAAGATCTCCTAAGTAAATTGGGTGCATGAGGACCTTGCAAGAGGGTTGAAGGGGAGGGAGGAGGCTGGAAGGGGAGCAGAGAAAAATGTAGAGCTCAATAAAAATCAATAAATAAAAAAAGAAATTCAAAATTTTATAAGGAATATTTTAAAACCTTGTATTATCTTAACCTGGAAAACATAAAGGAAATGGATGATGCAGCCAAACCACCAAAGTTAAATCAAGAAGAAGCCAAGAACCTAATCAGACCCATAACAAATAAGATTGAAATAAGAATATAAATATTTCCAGCTTAAAACTAGTCCAAGGCCAGAGGATATGAATCAGAATTCTAGCAGTCTTTCAAAGATCTACAGTGAATCCTTCCTAAATGACAAAAAAGAAACAACAAGTGCACTCCTCTTTAATTCCAAATATAGGAAAAGACACAACAACAACAACAAAGAACCACAGTTATAGATTCAAAATGCTCAATAAAATACTGGCAAACAAAATACATAAACATATAAAATTAAAAATATTACCTACTCCCACATATACTAAAAATATTATCTACCATGATCAGGTTGGCTTTGTCTTTGAAATGCAAGAATAAAGGATGATTCAACATAAGCAACTCAATAAATGCAATAAACCATATAAGTGAACTTAAATAGAAAAATTACATGGACATCTCAATAGTTATAGAAAAAGCCTTTGACAAAAATATGCATTCATGGTAAAATTCCTAGAGAATGTAGGGCTAGAAAGAACATAATTCAACATAATAAAAAGATATACATGAGAAACCCAAGCAACAACAACATCATATACATACATACACACATACACATATATGTACATATACATACATATATGCATATATACATATATGTACATATACACACATATATACATATATATGTACATATATATAGTGACTTATGTGTATTATAGGTATTTTCCAGATATTTTTAGTGTTAAAATTGAAAAAAAATTAAAAGCATACCATATAACAATACACAGAATCAATGAATCTAAAATCTGTTTATTTGAGAAGAGTAACAAGATTGAAGACCTTTGTCCTAATTAATCAAAAGAAAGATATGATCAGAATGAGAAAATGATGTTTGCTACCCCTACTCCCTTACAATATTGTGGTAGAAATACTAACTGGAGCAATTAGGCAAGAGAAGGTGGTGTGGGAGGTCCTTTTGTCTATGTGTTGCTTTTATTGCTTAATGAATAAAGAACTGCTTTGAGCCCATGGCAAAGGCAGAACAGAACTAAGCTGGAAAAGCTAGGCTGTATGCTGGGAGAAAGAGGGCACAGTCAGAGAGAAGCCATGCAACCACAACTGGAGACAGACGCGGGGAATTTAACCTGGTAAGCCACAGCCATGTGGCAATATACAGATTAATAGAAATGGGTTAAATTAATATGTAAGAGTTAACCAATAAGAAGCTAGATCTAATGGGCCAAGCAGTGATTTAATTAATATAGTTTCTGTGTGGTTATTTCAGTTCTGGGTGACAGGGACAAACAAGTAGCCTCAGCCTACAAGAAGAAAATTAAAATGAAACAAATATGGAAAGAAGAAGACAAACTTAGCAATGTGGTGGTATACTGAGTAAACTTGCACAAATCAAGAGCTTTTATACACACCACCAACAAATATGTAGAAAATGAAATAATAGACTAACTTCCATTAACAATGCTCAAAGAAAGTAACTACAAACAAATCTAGCCAAGGAAATAAAGGATTTCTGCAATGAAAAAAATTAAGATACCCAATAAAGAGGTAGATAAAGACAATAGAAAATGGAGAAACATCTCATGCTTATGAATTGGTATAATTAAAAACTTACCAAAAACTATATACAGATTTAATGCAATCCTGACCAAAAGCCCCATCCCATTCTTCACAGAAATAGAAAAAAAAATCTGTCATAAAATTCATATGGAATCACAAAGTTTGGATAGTCAAAACCATTCTGAGGAAAGATAAGAATGTGGAAGGATTACAGTCCAGATTTTAGATATATTACAAAGTTGTAGTAATAATAAAATGGTACAGACATGTAGGGGAATGGAACAAAATCAAAACTCAAATGAAAGTAAATGTAACTTCAGCCATTTAATATTTGACAGAGGTACCCAGAACAAAAGCTGGAGAAAAGCATCTTTACCAAACGGAGCTGGATAAACTGTATGTTCACATACAAAACAATGAAATTATATCTGCATTTATCACTGCACACAAAACCTAACTCCAAATGGATCAAAGACGTAAACATGAAGCCTGAAATGTTCAAAGTGCTAGAAGAAAACAGACAGTACCCCACATTATGTAAGTGTAGGAAAGGATTTTCTGAACATAATGGTTTGTCCAGGAATTAAGGCCAACAGGTGACAACTTAAAAGTATTTGCACAGTTAAAAGAAACAGTGAACCAAGTGAACAGAAGCCATGGAATAAGAGAAAATCTTTGCCAGCTACCATCTGACAGAGGATTAATATCCAGAATATACAAAGAACTCAAAATAATAATAATACATTTTAAGAATGGACCTGAACAGAGTTCTCAAAAGAGGGTTAAATGAATAAGAAATGTCTTCAAGAAAGTTTATCATCCCTAGCAATTAGGGAAATGCAAATCAAAACAACTTTGAGATTTCATCTTTCCCTAGCAAGAATGGGAACGATAAAAAAAAAATGAGGGGTAGAGAAAAAGGAACTTCCACTCATTCTTGGTGGGATGGCAAACTGGTGCAGACACTATGGAAATCAGTGTGAATTCTCGAAACAGTCACTAAAAATAAATCTACCATATAGCCCAAAGGACTCAATAAGCTACTCCACAGTTACTTTTCTCAGGCATGTTCATTGCTGCTCTATTCACAATAGCTAGGAAATGGAAACAACCTAACTGCCCTTCAACCAATAAGTGGATAATGAAAATGTGGCACATATGCACTATGGAATACTATCCAGATGTCAAGAAAAATAAAGTCATGAACTTTGCACATGGATGGATGGAACTAGAAAAGATCATATTGAATGAGGTCCTTTTCCATTGCCTTAGTTGGCCCTCTTCTTCCTTCCCATGAAGCATGCTGCTCTCTTCTTTCTGGGATTCTTAAGTACCAAAAGCTGCTTCTGTTATTACCTTTTGTCTTCTGTGATCATCTCCTTAATCTACTTATCACACCTCAACTCAATGGCCTTCCTTCCAGGGCTACCCTGGAAAGTGGCCATCTTTATAGGAATAAACTAGACAAAGCAGACAAAAGCCACAGGTTCCTGTGAGAGGGACACCTGGTCATTGATCAGACATTTAGGCATTAGGTGGTCTACCAGGACAAAGAAATAGTTTGTGAAAGACATGTACGTATATACAAACACTTCACCAAGAGCTCTATTAGAACAAGTGTGGAATTTACAGTCACTTTCCACAGAGAGGTTTCAAGACAAAACTAAAGGAAAACAAAGCATTTCTTACTGATTTCTTCAAGGGAAAGTTACATTGGATAACTAATCATTGCAAAGATGATGATAGAAATACCTATGTGTTTGGAATGTACTTTCATGTTCTGGCTTTGATGACCATAGGGCTGTATATTTCCAAGGTTTCCTAGGCAATTGTCTTTATGTGGCCAGAAAGAAACATGAGGAAAATATGATGACATGACAAGGGAGAGCCTTCATCCTGATTGACGTCTCTGCCAGCTGGGAAGCAAGAATTCTAGCATAGTTAACAATTTTTATACAAGTTGCTAACAGACATTTTGTTTCTTCCATATGTAGCTACTTTATGTTAAAATAGCAAGGGACCAGGCTTAAAGACTGAATGTATATGACCTAGGAAAAGGCATCATTCCTTCTGACTGACACTTTTTGCATTATGGAAACCATACCTTCTAGTAGTACTCCTGTGATTACCAATTATAATTCTGTCAGACAATGCCAAGGAACCATCCTACTATCTGATTTAGGTTCCAAACAAACCTTTCATAATATCTTCAAAGCTCACCAAAATATGAATAATGAAATGACATTAAGTGTGACTCTCCGAGAAACCTGCATTCAGCCATTGCTTCTGGATGCTTTTCTTTCTCCTTATCCTTGTTTTTAAAAATGTATATTACAATATTTTTATTAACACCAATTCTGAATCATATTTGACAGTCCATAAATTCCTTTCTGCCCCAAAGCCATGAATCCTGGTCAGGCCTGGATCAAAGTGTCAAAAGTCAAGCCTCAGAGTAATCTTTAAGGGTCCCATGCTGCTGCTGCTGTGTCCTTCACAAATAGCACTTGGTTGTTATCTTTGCTTAGAGACTGCTGTTTGATTGTGGATTCAGAGTGACTCCATTATTCAAGGGCAGCCAGCCTATATGGCAACTACTTAAGTCACCTGCTCCAACATATTTAAAATTTAAGTAGCTAGCAGAGAGTAGGCAGAGGATGAGAAAGGAAGAGAAATTTTAGGTTAACTAACATGGTTATTTGTAGTAGAGATAAACAATCTTATAGAAAAATGAAATGAGTGATACTTAAAGTTAGCTACAAGCACTAAATATCCAGACATAGCATTTACAACTGATAATATAAATTAAATACATAAGATATTATGAGTGGAATACATTCCTATTTTTCATAAGGCAAGATTAGATTAATAAACTATTATATTGTTTATCAATTCAAAGGTAAGTTAAAAAAAACTTTTTGCATTTTGGTTTTTCAATATAGGGTTTTGGAGCCTGTCCTGGAACTAGCTCTTATAGACCAGACTGGCTTTGAACTCACAGAGATCTGCCTGCCTCTGCCTCCTGAGTGCTAGGATTAAAGGTGTGCACCACCAATGCCTGGCTAAGAAACTATTCTTAAAGTATGTTTTAATATAGTGGCAACAATAAGTTTGGTTTGTCATTTTGGGTTTTGGGGAGACAGAATTTCACTATTGTAGCCCAGTTGGTTTGGAACTCACAACGTATATCAGGCTGTCCTCAGACTCATAGAGATTCATCTGCCTCTGTCTCCTAAGTGCTGGGATTAAAGACATATTTCAGAACTCCCAGTGGACACAATGTGTTTTAAATATACAAAACAAAAACCTAATCACTGCTTTGTAGTAGTTTGTTTATTTTTAAATCAAGATGTTTCCATATTTATTTAAAATTAATATATACTTATTTATAGAATTCATGAAACACACAAAAATATTATATATGTTCTTTAGGAAAAAGTGTTTCATTTTGATTTGTTGCTTTCCTCTAATTTCCTTGCTATAGTGGTTTATTATTTGTTGGTTTTTCTGGTATTCAAGTAGGGATTCCCAGTGTAGCCTTGGCTCATGGAACTCACTCTATAGACCAAGCTGGCCTTGAACTCACAGAGATTCACCTGCCTCTGCTTCCCAAGTTCTGGGATTAAAGGCATGCACCACCATGGCCTAGCTATTATTTGTGTTTTAATAAATAAAACTGAACAGAATATTAGAGGACTAAGCAGCCATACTAGTCAGCCATACAGGCCAGGGATTGGTGGCACACACCTTTTTTCCCCCATGACTCAGGAGACAGAGGCAGACAGACCTCTGTGAGTTCAAGGTCACTCTGTGCTAAACAAGATTGAATCTGCCTAAAAGAGAAATAGAGCTCACCCAAAGGAGATCCTAGCACTTGGGAACACATGCCTTTATTCCCAGCACTAGGGAAGTGGAGACAGGAGCGATATGCCTGAGTGGAGAGAACTGTAAAGGGAAAGAGGCAGGAACTCGGGAATGTGGAGTTTGAGGATGGCAAAGAGCATTATAGGGTTGCCTTTGTTTGTCTGAGCCTTGGTAGAGGCAAGATCTCTCTAGTGGCTTGGCTGTTTTGCTTTTCTGATCTTCAGGTTGAACCCTATCTGTCTCTGGGTTTTTATTATTTGTGCTACAACAGACATGTCTGTCATTTTCTTTATTGGGCACTGTAGCAAAGGAAATTCCAAACCAAAACCATTAAAAAGACTAGACAAGAAAATCATGCTTGGTGACACAAACCTGTAACTTCAGCACTTGGGAGGCTGAAGCAGGAGGACCACATCTTTAAGGCCAACTTGGGTTGTATGGTAAGCTTCCTGAAGACATAAGTCATAAAACAATCCCACACCAGTTTGGAATTGTGATTAATAAAATGGTTATTTATTTAAAGGGAAAAACTTACAGATCACTGTCCTAGACAACGATCTGTATGATCAGACGATGTCTCTGCACGATCAGGAACGAAGTCTAACAGCCAGAAGCCAGAAGCAAGAGAGAGAGCACATGGCTGGCTACTGCTGCTTTTTAAAACTAAAGAGACCACACCCCAATGGGCTGGTATCTTAAAGGCTATTGGCTGAAGGAGCGGAAGTAGCTCCCGTAGCACCTCCCCCTTTTGTTTAAGTAAGAAAGTTCCAAACCCAATACAAAACAATATACATTAGGAACAGATATCAAGTATAAGATTAGAATTATAATCAGCATAAACAATATTAAGCAAGGAACATATGCTAAATGTTTTAATAAACATTCTATCCTAAGGAGTCTAAGTCTTGTATTGGAGATGGCTTGGTTAGATCATAAGAGGACGGTAACTCTGATTATCTAATCTTCAACCCTATCGAAGGCCTGAGAAGGGAGATAATATTACTTGAGCAGGCAGGAAGTACAATCAAGTAGCTTCCAAAGCGAGCAATATATGACAGAGACAATTAGCTACCTGAGCAATCACCCAAAGTCTCATTTTGCAACATTGAAGTGACCAATTTTGGCTATGGCCTAGAATAACTGACAGACCATTTTCAAAGGCAAGGAATTTTTCAAAACCGTGTTATCCTGTCTTAGCAAAATTTAACAGTCGTGTTTATACGTTTCTGGAAACTATATCTTGTCAGTGGTTGAGGCATGGGCATTTCTTTGCCCAAAGGCCAGTTTTTGCCAAGAAGAAAACAGGCTCCAAGCAGAGTGTCTTTGGTGCTCAACATTCTCTCGGGAATAGATCAGTGCTGCCAGAAGCAATTATGTCTCATGTCAACAAAACACTAAGTTATTTAAATGCCATGTTCCACAGATTATTGAAGTGGTTGAAGATTATCTATCTATACAGAATATAATCTCTATGTATCTAAAGAACCTGATTAGTCTAATTATAAGTATGACAAACATAGATGACTATTGATCTATAATTCTTAATACCTATGTAACTTAAAGACTAAGACAATAAACAACTGTGCAATAAATGAGGACAATGACTTCCAAGTGTAAACAATGTACAAATATCTTGATCAGAGGCAGAAATGAACACTGCAATATGGTAAATATATATATACCTATATATGTATCAATACATAAAAATGTTTTAAACAGAGGTAGAATCATGCATCTGTACAATATTCAATATAATTTAACTTTGTATAAAAATACAAGAATCTATACCAATGTAATTGTATGTAAACAATGACTCACAAATACCAATCTATTATCCCATCGTCCAATTTTGCCTCTTTTTTTTCAAAAAAACCCTCAACCGTATACCAATTATAATCAACCCCTAAATGATGTCCCTAAACCCGAGGACAAACTTTGCTGGGAGAGGGGACGTCGTCCTCTAGAAATACTTCCAGCTGTCATGGGGGCGACGTTCTTTCTATGGGATCCTGTGAAAGTAAAATGATGGTTACATTTCAAGATTAATGTCTGGTAAGATTGCAAATAGTCTCTGAGTATTTTGTGGAGGTCTGGCCAAAATGTTGTAAAAGATGTGCACCATTTCAGCGAACCAAGTTGGAACCATCTTGTGCAGCTGGTACCCAAAACAGATCTTATAGGAGCACTATCAGTGTCATGACATCATATCAACCAGGTGGAGTTGTTGTTATGGGGCCCCATCTTCTTCCTGGAAACTTCAAAGATTACTGCAGGAAAATTCATTGTTCATTGTGGAAAACTTAAACATTACTTATATAGACATATACAGACATATATATTCAATGGAAGGTATGATAATGACAAAAATAGATATGAAGAAAAGCAAAGATATTTTCTAAATACTTTTTTTCTTTCTGTCCCACATCAAACGGCTCTTGACATGAGATAGAAAATCTGGTTTTTTTCTTTTAACAACATGCTTGGATTTAAAGAAGGACAGAGCCGTTGTTCAACTCTAAAACCAGCTCTATATATTCATAAACATATACATACATACATATGCATATATGTAAATGTATACATTGTATCATTGTACTTACAAACCATATTTGATTTTCTTGATGATCCTTATTGGATAGTTATTTTTCTACCTGTCATCATTCAAACATCAGGGGTTTCTTGAATTTTTGAAGATGAGTATTTTCCTGCAAAGACAAGAACAGGACCCTGCCCCAAACCTAAATGCTTTTTCTTTCCACCTGTATGGTTATCACCAGTGTGGACAAGCTGTCATTCCTGTTTCAGTAGGTTTCTCCTTTTCAAAGTGAATCTTTATTAATTTTGATGGTATCCATAATTTTTCATCCCCTGTGGAAACAAGAGCAAAACCCCTTCCCCAACGTAGTACATCTCCTGGTTTCCATTGTGAGGTCAACACATCCTTGAAATATACTGGTTGATTCAATTCAGAAGTTTTTTCCATTATCCAATGCCTTCTCTGCTGCTGTTGTTCCTTTCTCATTAGTGTTAAGAAAATTCAAGGTTAACAAAGCATTATGCAATCTATTTCTGGGGGTATTTTCCGTCCCTTTCTGTTTGTTCAGTGTATCCTTTATTATACGATTTGACCTTTTTATAACTGTCTGACCTGTAGGATTATTTGGTATACCCGTAATGTGCTTTCTATTATAATAAGCAAAAAAAGTGTTTCATTTTCTTAGCTACATATGCTGGACCATTGTCTGTCTTTATTTGTGCAGGTATACCCATGATGGCCATAACTTCCAATAAATGTGTAATTACCGAATCAACCTTTTCTGAGCTCAGGGAAAAGAACAATCCTTAAAATCAATAACTATAAGAGGCCATCTTTTTGGTAATAGAGAAGGCAAAGGAATTCCAGATCATAGAGGACCCATAGGTTGAATTCCCTTGTTGACAGTTCTTAGATCTGTCACCATTCTCTATTTACCAGATTTCTCTTTTACAACAAACACAGGAGAATTCCAAGGGCTGGTTGATTCTTCAATATGGTGAGCGTCTAGTTGCTCTTGTACCAGCTGTTCCAAAGCCTGTAATTTATCTTCAGCTAGAGGCCACTGTTTGATCCATATTGGCTTCTCAGTTAAGCATTTTAAAGGTAAGGCTGTTGGTACCTCTAAATGTTTGCTAGTTGCTATTTGTTCTTCTACAGCCTGAATGGCTGGTGACCTTTTACCATAATACCTCATTATATCCTTCCCAGAATTATGTGTTCCTGGGACTACAGGAATGTTAATCTGGGTATTCCATTGCTGTAGCAGGTCACAGCACCATAGATTTATTGCTATATTGGCTATATATGGCCTTAGTCTTCCTATTTGCCCTTCAGGCCCTATGCATTCAACCCATCTCGTACTTGTTTTACACGAGAAAGGGTTCCAATTCCCAGAAACTGAACATCTACCTCTCGAAGAGACCAATTCGGATGCCAAGATTCTGGAGTAATGATATTTACATCTGCACCTGTGTCTAATAAGCCTTCAATAAAGATGCCATTTATACAGACTCTTAGCTTTGGTCTTTGATTGTTAATAGAAGTCTGCCAAAATATACGTTTACTCTGTCCTACTGGATTTTTTTTGACTAATCCTCCACATTTAACCCATCATTTAGACCTGTATTGCTTTTTACAGCAGGCATTAGATTTTTAAATTTTCTTGGTGAGACACATTCTCCATTGTAACTGGGAATGACTGGACCACTTTTGGCTTGGGGACCTGCAAGAGGCCCCTCAAGGGGTTTCCTGATGGTATTGGGTTACCTTGTCTGTCTGTTGTTGACCTGCATTCATCGGTCCAATGTTGGCCTTTACCACACCTTTACCGTACCTACATATAACTGAAGGCTGAGGTCTCCTATTTTTGTTATTCCCAGAGGAGTTATTATTCCTAGAAATTCCGTGCCTGCAATCCCTTTTCAGGTGTCCTAATTTACCACAATTAAAAGATTTGGCAGTTTGATGTCTCCTCATTGCTTTGGAAATTGCTTCTACCCAAGATTCATCATTATAGCGAAATGTCTCAACAGTCATCATATGCTGAATCCATTCGTCCTTAGGTGCTGATCTAGATCTTAAAGGCCCAATTATCTTTTTACATTCTATGTTTGCATTTTCAAAAGCCAGAGATTCAAGAATTTTGTCTAGCTTCTGGGTCTGTTACTCCTATTTGCAGAGCCTTAATATTTGCAAAAAGTCAGTAAAGGTTTCTCTCTGTCACTGCCTAATCCTGGTATATGATTTTATCTTTTTCCTTGTTCTTGTATCCTATCCCAAGCATTCCATCCTGCTTTGTGGCACAGGGACAATACTTCTTTGTTGTAAAGAGCTTGAACCTGTGGATCAGCATAAGCTCCTACACCAAGAATTTGATCTTGGGAAACCTCCACAACTTTTGCTCTTCCTTGCTGTTCCATATGTTTGGATTCTTCTCTGAAATAAATTCCAAACATCAAGGAAGGTCCATCATCCAATACTGCATACATTAACTGAGAGAAATCACAGGGTGGGGGTAGCTCTGACATTAGAAGCCCAAGTCCTTATCATTTCCTTAAATAATGCAGAGTGTAAGCCATAATTAACAACAGCTTGCTTAATTTCTTTTAAATCATTCATTCCTATTGGCGTCCATCTACCTTCTTTCGCTCCCTTTGAGCCTTTAGAAGTTGATACTTTGTCAGAGTAAATTACAGGGTATGATGCTCAAACCCTGGGTAAACCGGTTCTGACAGCTGGTGGTGGTGTTGTATCCTGTCCTTGTGCCTTCTTACTGTGTTCACCAGCTCCAATAGTTTCCACAATCATTTCAAATCTTTTTATCATTGTCTCTCATAAAGCCTGAATCTCCTGACCTGCATATGTTTCTAGTGATTTCACTAAGGTATCAATTTTTTGGTCTCCATTCTGTATTTGTAATTCCAAGGTTTTAATGTTTCCCTTCAAAGATAACATGTCCTCCTTGAACTTTTCTTGGATATCATGTAAATTACCATCCTGGAGGTACATTCTGTCTGTTACCTTATCAAAACTTTGTGATAACTTCTGAACATCAAATTCAACAGTATGAACCCTTTCAGGTAACTTCCTAGTACCCTTGGATATGGAGTCAATTTTGCCTATTATAATATCCAGTTGTTCAGATAACCTCTGATTTTCAATAATTTTAATCCTTTCAACTAGCTGTTCATTATTAGTTCATAAAGATTGTATTGTTCTTAGGAGTGCCATATTCTTCCTTAATGATAGAATATGGAGAAGAAAACTGAAACCTAGTAACCAATAAATTGAGGTATCCCCATAGTCATAAACTTTGCATGATATAATCCATTGTACTGGTAAAGAAAGCAGTAAAAGTTGCAATGGAAGTAAAAACTGCCATATTACCTATTATCCAGCAGGTGGCGCTGTTGCTGAGTCACGAAGAACCAATGCAAAGATGACAGAAACGGGGTTCCGTTTCAGTGTCTGCCTTAGTATTTGTTAAAAACTGGGAAATATGAGTTGCTCAACGAAGTAAATGTAATTAAATCAATTCCATACATGGAACCAGAAACCCAGAATCCAGAATCCAGAGAACAGCAACCCAGAAGCCACATATGCCTCCATGTGACATAGAGTTGCCCTGAGGGGTTGCAGCGTTTGGCAACCACTTGCACTCTGACTCACGCTGCTTAAGCGCTGTGCTGCAAGAGGGATTAAAAAACCGCTCAGAAAAGAGCAAACCAAGCAGGCAGAGACTGTCTGGGCCCATGGAGCCTGGGAGACATGGAGTTTAAATCCACGTGGGGAGGCGGCTGAGGGAGGCCCCATGCCAAGCCAAGCTGGTGGCAGGAAGCTAAGCTGGGGGGTGGGGTGGGTTAAAACCAAATGTTGGGCGCCAGATGAAGGTGTAAGTCATAAAACAACCCCACACCAGTTTGGAATTGTGATTAATAAAATGGTTATTAATTTAAAGGGAAAAACTTATAGATCATTGTCCCAGACAACAGCCCTCTGCATGATCAGGAATGAAGTCCAACAGCTGGAAGCAAGAGAGAGAGCACACGGCTACCGCTGCTTTTTAAAACTAAAGAGCCCATGTCCCAATGGGCTGGTATCTTAAAGGCTATTGGCTGAAAGAGAAGTATCTCCCGCAGCAGCTTCTGGTCAATCTGTAATGCAACTCTGTCTCAAAAAACCAAAACAAGAAAAAAAAAAAAAAAGACAAAAAAAGGTGTATATCTTGATTACTCACCGGAGAGAGAAATTTCACTTTCACATCATCATATAGAGCTGGACAGTTGAATACATTAATTATTACTCTGTCTGTTTCGACATCATGAAACATCTGTAAATACATATGAAATACAGAAGTATATGCTAGGTTAAAAAGTACAAGCATAAAGTTCACCTTTACTCTCTCAAACATCCTAAAGTTATAAACTATTCTTGGTAACATAGCCCAATAATTTTTCATATATATATATATATATATATATATATACATATATATACATGTAGACATTAATCTTTCTATAAAATTGTAAGTCAGTTATTTAAATTAACCTTACATCTGTCGAAGGCTATGATGGCACACTGTTGAGAAATACAATAGTAAATATAATAGATCTCAACCAAGAAAGCATTACTGTTGGATATACATTGTCTGATTTTCCTATGTTGAAGCCTTTTTTAAAAAATGTGCTATGCATGCCATCCTCAAACCCCATGTCTTGTACTGGTTGTGCAGTCTTTGTACTCACCCATTCTGGTGAGTTCCTTGCAACCCGAACCACTTACAACACCCTCAATACCCAGGCCTAAGCTGTTAGCTCAGCTTCTGTGCTGACCTAGCCTGGTGAGTGCTTACAGAACATCACCAAACCCAGGCCAAGCCTTGCTGGCAAAGCCTGTGCACTCACCAGTTTAGCTTCTGAATACTCCAGATTACATCTCACCTGCACATGCTCCTATGCATATGCATAGCTTTATAGTGAAGCCTGCACACCAGCCCAGGCAAACCCAACCATAAGTCCCATTCACATACTTTCTTGGTTACCACTGAATTGGAATCGCCCACACCCTTCTGGTAAAAAACAAACACTGAGGGGCTAGAGAGATGGCTCAGCAGTTACAGTACTGCCTATTTTTCCAGAGAACTTGGATTTGGTTTGCAGCACCCACATGGTAGCTTACAACCACCTGTAATTCTGGTGGGAATCTGATGCCTTATTCTGGTTTCTCTGGGTACTGCATGTACATGGTGTACATATAGTCATGCAAAACACCTGTACACAAAGAATAAGAATCAACACTGAGAACCAGAGAGCTGATATACCAACTCTTCATATCTGATGTCAAATTGACCAAGCCTGGGTGGCAACAGCAAAGCCAAGTTTCTACTATGTAGAGCAGACTAGAATTTCACACCTGATATACAACTGAAGAAAGAAATCCACATGCCCAGTTCACTTTCCAAAAAAAAATTCTCCAATGGGAACTACTTAGATAAACTAAACTCAGGACACAGACTTTAAAGTAACAATGATCATGAGCAAGGAACTCATGGAATTTAAAGAGGTCACAAATTTCTAAATAAACTTAAGCTCCCAAGTGAAGTCTAAGAAACCACAAACACAGCTGAATGAAACACAAAGTAAAGTCAGGATCTAAAAAGTGAACAGAGTAAAAAGATAGAAATACTGAAGAAAATGCAAGCTGAGATGATGGAACTGAAAAGCTCAATAATCAAATTAGAAAATTCAGGGCAAAGCCTTACTAGTCAAGTAAAAAGGTAGAATGTCAAGACATGAGGGTAAAGTAGAAGAATTGGGTCACTCAAGCAAAGAATATGAAAAAATTCAAAAACCAAAGAGGTATGAGGAACTTTAGGACTCCATGAAAAGACCAAAACTATGAATTATATGCATAGATGGAGAAGAATTCCCAGTGAATGACATAGACTGGATCACAGAAGAAAATTTCCCCAAATTAAGGAAAGACATACATATAAAGATACAAGAGGCTCATGAACCATGCACCACCTAATACACAGGGCCAGAAAAGAAGCTTACTGTGGTATATTATAGTTAAGATATAAAGAACCAAGAGGGTGTACTGAAAACTACAAGAGAAAAACCACAAGTCATCTATAAAGGAAAAACATCAGAAGAACTGCCAAATTATTACTGGCCAGAAGATCCTGGAGCAATACACTCCAATCTGTGAAAGAACACAGAAGCCACCAGAATGTTTCATGTAAAATTCTAAAGGAGGGAGGCAACCAACTACTTAACTATGACATCTATGAACCATATGACTGGCCAACATAACACGATAACCCCAAGGGCACAGTGGCTTACATGCCTTGGCAGTAACCAACTGCTCTTTAATTGGGCTTAAACCAAATTCAACAAGAGGAAAACCATGCCTAATACTGGAAATCTAGCTAATGACTCAGTGCTAGTAAAGTCATGGAACAATGTGGAAGAGTGGGCAGAAAGATTGTAAGAGTCAAAAGGACAGGCAGTTTGCTGTGATACTGTGTCTCCTAGTAATGTGAAAAGCTATACTCATAAAATACCATCAGTATGACTGACCAAACATGAGCTGAACAAAGATGACACTAATAGACATGCCAAAGTGGACAGTGAAATGCTATGATGCCTCAAGACTACACAAAGAACTCTAAGTAACTGAGGAACACCAGGAGTGGGAGAGGTGGTCTTCTCCAGAAAAGAGAACACAGATTAGTTATTCAATACCAAGTGGTTAACTCTGAAAACAAGCATACAAGTAACATTATGTAGATGGAGCAGGTTATATTCATGAATATATATGTACATAAATATACATATGTGCATGCAATAGCAATGAATGGAAAATGGGTCATATTTGGATGAGAACAAGGAGAAGCATATGAGAGGGTAATTATAGTCTAAAGATTTTAAAAAGTAAAAACTAAAAAGAACACAGGTGACAACTGAGATTACTATACCCAGCAAAATTACCAGCCATAATTGGAGGAGAAAAAAAACTTTCCATGATATAAGGGGGCTAAACAATTCATGCCAAAAATCTAGCCCCTCAGAGAATACTGGAAGCAATACTTCAAACTGAAGAGAAGACCATGCATTTAAAAGGGTAAAGAAAATGCCTGCCAATGAATTGAATGAAAACACGTGCAGAGACCCACAACAGTCAATCCTAAACGGGATATCTCCATCACATCCTTCTTGTCAGGATTCAGTGAGCCATGCAGTAGAGGAGACAGAAAGACTATAAGAGCCAGGAGGAACAAAGGAATCAAGGGCCTCTAAAAATATAGCAGGACTGACCAACATGTGAACTCAGAGACTGTGTTAGCAAGCACAGGGCCTGCATGGTTCTGCACCAGATGAGGTTCTATCTGACATGAAAAATGCACACAAGCCCACATCCCTAAACCAGAAGCTATCTTCAGTTGATAATCACTCACAATGAAGACTCACTGGGGATATAAACCATGCCCAGCAGTAGATTGCCAACATGAAATAACCACCTTTGGAGGTTCTTTGTCTCATAATGCTGTCTCAGGGAATTTATTTATTTTATTTATTTTTTTAACCATACATATATATAAAATGTCTTCTAGTTTTGTGTTTAGGGTATATAAACATGTGTGTCTACTTATATGTGTTTCTCATGCTTTTTCTTTGGCTATTTTTCTTTTGTTTGTTTGCTTTGTTTTTATTATGGTTTCCTCTTTTTCAGTTTTTTGAGACAGGATTTCTCTGTAGCTTTGGTGCCTGTCCTAGAACTAGCTCTTGTAGACCAGGCTAGCCTCAAACTGATAGAACTATCTCTGCCTGCCAAGTACTGGATTAAAGGAATGCATCACCACTACCTGGAATATTCTGGTTTCTTTTATCTTATTTTATTAATTATTCTTTAGATTCTTGTTTGTTTTCAAAAGAGAGATAGAAAGGGATTGGATCTGGAAGGGAGAGTAAGTAGGGAGTAGTTGTGGGAGGGAAATGGTAATCTGAATATATCCTATAAAAATTTCATTTTCAACAAAAGAAAAGTGTTTAAATTAAATTTAAAACTTTACAAAGGGGATACATCCAGTAACCGAGGATATACCTCAATAACAGGGAAGTATAGGAAGAAAACAAATGATGCTAAAACCAATGGAACACAAAATAGAAAAAAACAATACAAAGTACAAAAAAAAAAGAAACAGGAATGAACACACTTTTCCAGCAGTAGCTTTAAATATAAATGCCCTTGACCCCCCAATCAAAAGACACTGGCAATTTGAATAAAGAAAGAAAATCCATCTTTGAGTTGTTTACAAGAAACTCCATTTATCTTCAAAAATGGGCACTATCTTAGAGGGAAAGGAGAGAAAAAGTATCAGAAGAAGATAGGAACAGGGATTAAGCAGGTGTTGCTGTCCTTACGTCTAACAAAACAGATTTCAAACTAAAATATTCAGAAGATAAAAAGAAGGTGACACCATTCTGATTAAGAGAACAATTAACCAAGAAGACTTTATAGTCCTACATGTATATGCACCAAATTCCTAGGCACTCAATTGTATTGAAAACAAAACAAACAAAAAACAAAAGTAATACTAAACTTCCAAACACAGATTAACAGCAACTCAGTAATAATATGTGACTGATTTCAGTAGCTCACCTCCAATAGAAAGGTAATTTGGACAAAAATCACAGATAAACACTGGAATTATATGATATCAGACATCAAATGGACCTGAACACTGAAGAATATATGTTCTACTCAGTAGCCCATGGAACGCTCTCTAAAACAGAGCACATATCAGTATACAAAACAAGTCTCAACAAATACTAAAATGATTGAAATAACTCTGTAAATTCTATGTAGTCACAATGCAAAAAAATCTTAAAATCAACAACAAAAGAAACTCAAATAAAAGCAAACTAATAGAAATTACATAGCACAATACCAGGTCAAAGAAGACATCAATAAAGAAGGTTTTTTGTGTTCTCCTGAAACTAAACAAAAATAAAAAACTCTGAGGTATATTAAAAGCAGTATTAAGGGAGACATTTATTCTTGTAGGCACACACATGTACACATAATAAATAAATAAACAAATAAATTGAGTCAAAGAGTGGCTTCTGGCTTTGACCAAGAACCTATTGTACAACATTTTTCTATTTATGGCTTTTCATAGTGAGAACGTATGCATAGTTTAGGACCTCATATGTTACATCACATAAGGAGGACCCTGTGGGGAGACTTATAGAAACTTAGATGTTATTCTTCTTTTTGTTGTTTTTCAAGACAAAGTTTCTTTGTAGCTTTGGAGCTTGTCCTGGAATTCACTTAGCAGATCAGGCTGGTCTCAAACCCAGATATCCACTTGCCTCTGCCTCCCAAGTGCATCACTGTCCAACTTGATGCTGTGTTTTCAATGAAATGCCAGGGCTAGGGAAAATGCTTGATTGGTGAAGTGACTGTTGTACAAGCATGAGGACCTGGGTTGGAATCCTCAGCATATACACAAGAAGTTGCATGTAAAGGATAGTTCTGTAATCCTAACACCGAGAGTGCGGAGACAGAAGGAGCCCTGGTTTTGCTGAATTAGCAAGCACCAGGATTAATGAGATACTCAGCTTCAAAAAATAAGGTGGGTAGCCATAAAGGCAAGCACCAAACTTTGACCTCTTGATTTTGCATGCATGCATCCATACTTGCACCTGCACCAGTCCATATCCTCCACATACACATGCCAACAAGTGAAAACTAAAACCAGAAATTTCAGTTAATGTGTTTTCTCTTACCATACAATTTTTAGAAGAAAAACAGGAAAATATAGTCTCCTGCCACATTACTATTTGTACTTCTAGATCACTTCCGTCACCTTTTCCAATACCTGAGTAAAAGTGAAAAATATAGACTTGTTAAGTCAGAACAGCTCTCCCATTGACACAAGAGCTTGAGAAGAGAACAGCGATCTCATTGAACAGTGTGGTCATTTGATCTTGTAGAGATTTTGATTTTGAAAGCCAAGACTTTAAAGACCTAATTTTGTCTCCTAAAGCAGAATTTACAAGGCTAGAGAGAGAGGGAGAAAAAAAATCATTTTTTTTCCTAAGAGTTAGAATTCCATTGTTTCATCTTTCTAGAAAAAAAAAAAACAGGGAAGGTGGTTTGCAAACTTTCTTAAACTTTCAATCATGACATTTAAAAACAATCATCTAAATTCCTCTTGTTCTACCATGAGCCCAGTTCTTAAAGCAATCTCTACAAAAATACAGGGTGGCCATATTCAGACTTTCTTTAGTACTCAGTGTAAATGTCACATGAATGGTCTTATGCCCCTCTTTTTACTTCTAATGGCCCCCACTTCCTTTGTCATTTCCTCAGAACCTCATTTTGGAAATCTCCATTTCACTTTCCCCCATATTGTACCTTAACAGATACTCTAATAAGGCACAGTTATTTTTGATGGTCCATCTAACATTGTTTTCTTTATATTTAAGGTTTCATTAACACCATCTTACTAAATTGTTATTATGAATTGTTGTTTCCTGCCTCAGTTCCCTATGCTCCATTCCAGTTACTGAACTTCTTCTGATGTCTACCAGAAATCAATAAAATGTCAAAACTGTTACATGCTTGTATGAAATGTTTTATGTAACACAGTATTATGTACAATGACTATAGATGATAAAATTAAAAATTATAGAACTATACGAAGACAACTATATGAAGTCACATGACAAGAAAAATTAAGTTCTCATACACTTAGAAATTTCAAACTGTATAAGTAGACCTTAATGATTTTAAAACACAAAAGTAAAACAAATATAAAAAAATCCTATGAAGTGAAGAATCTGTCTTACCCGTCCTTCACCTGTTTTATTCTTTAGCCCCAAGTCTGTAACTAGTATTATCTATTTACTTTTTTAGGTGATGGGAATTTTTGTTCTTTTTAATTAATTTATTTTTATTTTTTGTGCATGGTGTTTTACCATGGATATCAAGTCCCCTGAAGCTGGAATTACAGACAGTTGTGGTCTGTCATATGGTTTCTGGGAGGTGAATATGGGTCCTCTGGAAGAACAGTCAGTGCTCTTAACCCCTGAACCATTTCTCCATCCCTTGGAATATATATAATATATATATTACACATGCATACACACATACTTGCACATACACACACACACACACACACACATACACACACACACATTTTCCCTCTCTTCTCTCCTCCAAGTCTCTCATCCCACACCTCTCCTCTGCCCCACCGCATCCACTCTTCCTCTGTTTCTATTCATAAATGGCAGGCCTTCCAAGGATATCAACAAAACATGACATATCAAGTTGTAGTAAGACTAAGCACCTTGCCTTGTATTAAGACTAGGCAAATCAACTTGATTTGTTTTTTGTTTTTTGTTTTTAACATACCCAATTGTGAATATTTGTTTCCCATATAAAGGTGAACACATTTATCCCTTTCTGTTTTACAGAAAAAGGTTCATATAATATCATTGCCTTGGATTCTGCCAAAATTTGGGTTTAATTAACTGATAAGAGAAGGAGAAGTACAATGTTATAGGTTTTGCAAAGTATCACACATGAACAGGCAGACAGGAAATGACTGAACTTACAGGTAAGTGCAAGCTACTGGACACAGCTAACTTACATTTCTTTGGACAGAAAATTTGTAATTATCAATTTTCTGCAAAGTAAAATTTTACTTCTGCTGGGATTTGGTCTGTCTTGGGTTTGCACTAATCTTGTGCATTCTGCCACAACACTGGAAGGTCATAAGTGCAGCTTCCCCACTGTGCTCCGAATGCACTGTTTCATTGCAGTCATCCACTCTCATACTCTTTCCACACCATATTTCCAATGATCTCAGGCTTGGCATGGTGGAGGAGCACCATATATATGTTTCCCTTTATGTAGGTGGTGATTAACACAAAGACTTAGAACTGAAGACTATAGGAGACTCAAGAACTTTTAAAGGGAAGGAGACACTGGAATAAGACTTGTCTAACATAAGCCTTATCAGTTATATGAGAATAAATAAAACATTTGCTGTAAGAGGAGATGGGGTAAATGGAGAGATCAGGTAATGAGAAAAAGGGTTGCATCTTGCAGATGGACCCTGAACTAGAGATGAGTATGGGTCTTATTTCCCTGCCCTTCCACTAAAGCGTGGGCCCAAAATCTACTCTGGACTAAGAAGAAATGAGAGAGGACAAGGAATGACTTCTTTAACCCTCACACCAACTGGTGAAGAAAAGGGAAGGAGCAGGATACTTAGGAGCTGTCAACAAGCTGTCACATGGCCAATGGACAACTATAGAGGTAGGACTTCATGCTTGAGACATTGTAAAAAGACAGCTGTTCTCCCAAACATGGAAAAACTAGTCTTTCTCCCAAACCCTTCAGTTCCAAATAAAGTACTTACCATGAATAGAATAAACAATAAATTTTTTTATCACAAGTATTTTTCTTGGAGGGAGAGTCCATTGGTAATTAATTTTCAGTTTTTCAAAATAGTCAACATATCTATTCTGCAAAGCAACAGAAGGCTCGATTTAGGTGGGAATAAACAGTCAAAAGTCAGTGTGACTAATCCTGCCTCCTTTTGTCTCCTTCCCCATCTCTCCCTTTTTACAAAGAATTTGTCAGGTACAGTTTAGGTGAGGAAACAATTGCAGGATGGTATTATGTAGTTCGGTGTATTTCATATATGTTGTCTCATGATTGAATATCTATCAAGAAAAAGTCCTGAGTTTGGTGCTGTGATGAATGAACATGACAGGAGTCAATCCTTGAAAATGAGCTGCCTGTTGTTGGTTTTGCACATGTATATATATATATGGGTTTTATGCAGAGGCCAGAGGTTGGTGCTAGTTATTTTCTTGGATCATCATCATCATCATATCATCATTTTCATCATCATTGAGATAAGACCTCAGTACCTCAGTGTGTAGACCTGGTTGGCCTTGAATTTGCTATGTAGACGAAGATGGCTTAGAATTCCCATAAATTTATCTTATTTTTCTGACACAAGTTGTCTCAGTAAACTTGAAGTTTATCTATTTAGGTAGACTGACTAGGCAGTAAGCTCTGTAGAGTGACCATTCTCTGCCTTTCTTCCTCCCCAAGTGCAGAGATTTTAGACTTGTAGCACCAGGCCCTCACATGAGTGCCAGCTATCTGAATTTAGGTCCTTATGCTTGAGTGACAGGCACTTTACTCAATGAACCACCTCCCAAGTCCATGCTCATGCTTGAGAAGGTGGCTGTTCAGAAAAAAAAAACCTCAAAACAGCCCCAACATTTCAATATGGTAGTTGAAAATTAGTTATAACGATTACATTAGAGAAAAGTGATTTGGTGGAGAGTGGCCCCATTCATAGCAGAAGAGCATAACAGGGGCTCTGGAAGCCATCCGTCTGTCAGTAGATCACATGCTGTCCTTCTTTGTCTCTCCACTCTACAGCTGTGCAACATCTTCACTTTCCCTTTCCTCATCATCCTTGGGAGAAATCCCTGGGAATTGCTAGCCCTTTGCTTTCCTTATGAAATGTTTCTCACAGGACTTTCTTCAAGAAGCTTCAACTTAAACACTCTGGTGTTGAACCATCTGGAAAGTGCTAACAAAATTAAAATTCATGCTTCCTACTAGAAATGGAAGTCTGGGATCATTAAGATGTCTCAGTAGGTAAAAAGCACTTACTATGCATGCATGCAGAACTGATCTTAAATCTCAAAAAACCATGGAAAAGAAATCCAGGCATGGCTGTGCATTCTTGTAACCCCAGCATTGTATAATGTACAATGAATCCCTGGTGCTCACTTGCTAGCCATCCTAATCTAAACATCAATGAGATTGATTGAGGTTCAGTGAGCGGCCCATCTCAAGACACTAAGGTAGGGAACAGTAGAGGAAGATGCCCAGTGCCTTTCTCTGTCCTTACATGTACACACACAGCATCTGAACCTACACACTCACATGCATACACCAGACAAACACACACAAACACACACACATAAAGAAAGAAATGGAAGCCATGTGTATTTATGAGTCTGTCATGTTTTCTCTTTATACAGAACCTAATTAAAATTATATGTGATGTGTATGTGCATGTGTGTATTTACATGTTTGTACATGTTTGTCATAGCTCATGATACTAGAAAGGGCATCATGGGAGGAAAGGAAGAGTTTTTAAAGAAATGGGGATACAGAGAGAATAATAGAATACATATAATAAGAGCTATTATATGTATCAATAATTAATAAGAATTATTATATGTATTACATATAATAATGAGGAGGACAAGGGGTTACTAACTCAGGGGATCAAGGAAAAGAGCCAGAGTGTGGACAGTGGGTACAAGGGCAGTAAGTGTATAGGAACAAAATATGACACATGTATGAAGACATAATGATGAAATCAATTATTTTATGTGCTAACCTAAACAATTAAGTTTTAAAAAAGAAATGACAGTTATAAGAAAGATTTCTACAAGTCCTTAACTCTTTCTATGTGTTGCTTGTATTGGTTAAAGAATAAAGAAACTGCCTTGGCCTGATAGGGGCAGAACTTAGGTAGGCAGGGAAGATGGAACTGAATTCTGGGAGGAAGAAAGCAGAGTCAGAGGAACGCCATGGCCGCCAGAGACAGACATGCTGAATCTTTCCCTGTAGGCCACTGCCACGTGGTGATATACAGATTAATAGAAATGGGTTAAATCAAGATGTGAGAGTTAGCCAATAAGAGGCTACAACTAATGGGCCAGGCAGTGATTTAATTAATACAATTTCTGTGTGGTTATTTCGGGGCTAAGCTAGCTGGGCAGCCAGGATAAACAAGCAGGCCCTCCCCTTGCAACAGTAATGTAGCCAGTAGAGTGGTCCACACGTCATAGAATGTGATGGTGTATAAGTACCACTACCCAACTGCTGAGGTCACCAGTACTCAACACAGGACACTCTATTTCATGACCTTGCCAATACCTCTCAAACCCATGTTGAGTACTTGCACTGGTAACTTTGATAAATGATATTGTGGAGGTTTTTGTTTTGCTTTGAGGCAGGAATTCCCTGGCTATCCTGGAATTCTCTATGTAGCCTGGGCTGGCCTCCTTGAATGCACAGAGATCTACCCATCTTTGCCTTCTGAGTACTGGCATGTGCCACCATGTTTCATGACTATTAAGGGATTTTTTAAGAGAATCTTTATGTCAGATGTCATGCTGAAATAATTGGGGGATAAAACAATATGTCGGGTGGAATTTGGTTCAAAATAATCCAGGTTTAGGGAAAGGAGGTGTGAAGAGTGGCACTTGGTTTTGAGGAGCACAGGTAGAGAATGAATGTTGGTGGGCTGAAGTGTGATGACCACAAAGTGGTCTACTCCATTTCTGTGTATGTGTTACAGTTTGGAGTTTGAGTTTTATGCTTTGACTTCCTCATCTACTGCCTCCCTCAGAGGCAAAGAAAAGGGATCAGTTGACTGTGAACCTAAACTGAACCAGACAAACCTTCCCATCTTTAAACTGCTACATCACGTATACTGCACTATCAATTCTCACTGGTTCACTGTATTTGGAAAATTCCATAATAAACTGTTTTTTTAAGGAATAAAAGGAAATAGCATATATTTTACAATGGTTAGTTTATAGAATTAAGTGTGATATTTACATACACAAACACATATATATGGCATACAATCTTATCTGATATGTAATAAATACATTCTGAGATAAGGTTTTATGTAGGCTCACCTCAAAAGTGCAATCTTCCTGCCTCACTCTAAGATTATAGGCATGAGCCACCATGGCTGACTCAGAGCAGTGTTTTCTGAAGTACTTATTTCGTCTTTTCATTCTGTTTCCTGGTTTGTTTTTTTTTTGAGACAGGGATTTGCTATGTAGCCATGGCTATCCTGGAACTCACTGTGTAGACCAGGATGACCTCAAAGTCAAAGATCTGCCTGCTTTTGCCTCCCAAGTGTTAGGATTAAAGACATGTATCACCACTGCCTGGCTCTATCTTCTTTAAAATATATTTTTTTCTTCTCTTTCTGCCTCTTACCCCCTTACAATACATATATACAGACACAGACACACACACAGAGACACACATACACACACAGACATAGAGACACACAGAGAGACACACAGGCACACACACAGGCACACACAGACACAGACACACACAGATACTCACACGAATCATACAAAAACAGTTCCTGTGCTGTTCCTTAGGGACTTATTTGTTTATGTGTCTGAATATGTGTTAGGAAATTGAGTGGTAGTAGATTTCATATGATGGTTATAGTTCAGAAACCCCCCCCCACTCTGGAAGGGCAAATCAATTCCTTAACTCTGAAAAAGTAAGAAATATAAAATGTAAAGTAGAACGTTCTGGGTAGACCACAAGACTTGGCATCTGAGGCAGGGCTCTCAGCCTCAGGGAGGGAGAAAAGCCTGGCCCAGGGCACCTGAGCATAGTCAACAACTGGTTATCAGATCTGGACGGTAGGACATGAAACTAACGAAAAGTGTTGATGCCTCTTGCCCTCCGGTAGAACTCTGAAAACAGAGATTTTACCTGAGAAGGGGTCTCTATTCCTTGAAACTTAGAGCTGGTGGTTTTATCTGTTCGCCGCTCCCCGAAAAAGTAAAGACTTTCCTATGGGAAAGAGGACAACACAGCAATGGTTTAGCTGCACTCTTTGTTTTCCTAATCCAGGAATTCCTGGAGTCTGACTTCCTTAAGTTGGCAGTCTCTGGGTAGAGGCTGTCCCAAAGAGCCCAGGTAGAAAGCCACATCAGGGACATCTTTAGATTGAAGACTCATAAATACATGGAAAGGCTAAAGCATCTGGCCCAACCCTTCTACTTTCCATTTTAGAAACAAGGACATCAAGCCATACACCAGTCAGGGAACCAGGTAGGTTAATTCAGGGTACCACTGAACCTAGAGCTCTCTCATTCAACTAGATTGGCAGGCCAGCAAGCACTTGGAATTGGTGTGATCCACTTTTGCAGACCCTCCTGTGTTGAAGTTACAGGAGCACACACACACAGTGTGTGCATGGCTTTTCACATAGGTGCTGGGAATCTGAACTCTGGTCTTCATGCTCCAGCCATGGGTTCTTCACCCACAGGTCCATCTCCCCACTCTCTCCAATGGAGCTCTCTGATTTGCTTAGGCAAGATGTCCAGTGAGCCACCTCTCTCTAGTGCCCTACCTATCCATCATGGAGTTATGGACAGGCCCATGCTACCACATTTTTATGTGGGTGCTAGGGTTCTAAACTCAGGTCCTTATGCTTGTACAACAGGCCCTTTACCAACTAAACCCTAATCCTACATTAAGTTGATTTTTATCATTCATTAATTATTCATTAATTCATTAATTATTGATTAATTATTGATTTGTAATTAAAAAAACACTGCCTCAGGACACCTTTTTTTTCTTTCACCTATTCCCTTGGCCCCCAGGCACTAAACCAACTGGCATAGTCCTAGGGCAGGCATAGCATCACCCACAGCCTCCAGGGACTACAGGAATTCAGGATAAAACACTCATTTTCAAAACCTGTGTGTCAATTATAAAAACAGAAAGGGTGGTGGGATTCTGGAAGTGGATATGTTTAGAAGTCAAAGATCCTCCTCTACAGACTACAGGAGAGATAAACAGAGCTTTTAGAAGTACATTCTGTAAGTGCTAAACTCCCAGCCCCTGAAGGCAAATGGCAGAATTCTGTTTCACATGTGAAAACAGGACAAGCAAGATGGCGCAGCAGGTACAGGAGCTGCCAAAC